>CAOLHI010004435.1:0-116033 GCA_948474755.1 Ctenosaura bakeri | reverse complement strand
GGCCTAAAATAGAGGGATAAACTTTCCCTGGGGCAGTGCCTTGTTATCACACTTATTTTAAAATCTCAAATTTACAGTGAGATACAGAGTACAAGGAAAACAAAAATTCAAGGGACCAGTTTTCTGTCAATCTGGGTAAACAGAAGCATTTCATTTAAATCATGGATGAGCTCTTAACCTGTTTTCAAAGGCCCTTTTCGCATGGCATTTTCCATGCGAAAGGGTACCTGGAGTGTCACACGATTGTGAGGAGCAATCTGCACGATGCACTCACAATTGTGCAATACTCCAGAGGCCGGCAGGTGCTGATCATGCACCTTTTCATTTTCAGCTAGAAGCCAAAAATAGTGCACGATCACGCATTGCTGCCGGGCCCCACGTGCACTTACGTGGCATGCAGAGCTTCCTGCTCCAGCGCAGCCTGGAAAACTCCCAGGCTGCACTGTGGAAGGAAGAGGCAGGGCTCTCACATGAGCAGGCAGCTCGTACAGAGCCAAAGGACCCCGGACGCGAGAGCCTCTCACCAGAGGCTGCTTGCGCGATCCCTGCACCCCAGTGCTGGAAGAAGGTAAGGTGCAGAAAGGGCCAAAGCCATTACTTCACCTTAAACACACAACATGCCTTTTTGTCAGTTCAACACACATAAGTTCCAGTTTTAAAATGTTTGGCTGTTTTTCTTTTCTTTTTAAAACCAGAATGCCTTGCAGAGAAATAAAATAGTTTCTTAACCAGTGATCTACAGACCTCTGGGAGCCGCAATATCTTCAGAGGAGGTTTGTGAAAGCTTGAAGAAGTGTAATGAGCTTTTATAGTTAACAAAGAAAGAAAGAAAGAAAGATGGGCAGATAGATGGTCATACATTGGTCTCAAAGAACAGGAATCTTTTGCCAGTGATATACCTGTGTAAAAAGTTTCATTACAATATCTCATGGTGAGAATATACAAGTGAATAATGCTGAATGGTAGAGAGAAAGCACGTAACATTTCTTACTACCATGCTTAAATGTCAAGTTAAGTATTGGAAGTCCATGGCAACAAAAGATATTTAAAGGGGGTCCTTGGTAAAGAAAAGGTTAAGAACCATTGTTTTATTTGAAAGTGGACCTAAAGTAGCAGAATTTGTTCTATCACTGAGAGAGAAACAAAGTTTAACTGTGCAATTATATATATAATCAGAAGAACATCGGGGAAGAGACCATTTTGTGCATATGTTTCTTCTCAAAATATGTGCTTGCATAGTATAAGTTTGCACATGTTTAGTTAAGTTGTGGTTGTGCTACTCTGCTCTTCTGCTGAATACTGACATTGCACAATCTGTTGTCTATTGTCAGTGCCTTATTCTTTTTCTTATTTATTTAAATTATATACTGTCTTTCTCCTGGGATGGGACCCAAAATGGCTTATAATAGTTTAAAACAAAGCTCAACTTAAAAGAAAAATCTTATTTACAAACATTAAAAAGCAATTAACTGAACAAATTTGTTTAAAAAACACATTTTTATCGGTTTAAACACATTCAAAACATAATTAAAAAGATGATAGATAAAAGTACAGCACAGCACTTTCAAAATACACTTTTTCCCACATGATTTAAGAATCAAAAGCCTGTCTAAATAATAAAAAAAGGTCTTTACTTCCTGTTGGAGAGTGAGCAGAGAGGGGTCCAACTGAACTTTATGTGGAAAGGAGTTCCATAGCCCGGGAGCAGCCACTGAGAAGGCCTGCTCCTATGACCTCACCAAATGTGTCTTGGACTGTGATGGGACTGAGAGAAAATCTTCCCTCAAAGATATTAAAAGTTGGGTAGGTTGGTATAGGGAGATATAATCTTTCATATAATCTGGACCTAAGCTTCCTTATTGTCCCATTGTGCCACAGGGAATGAGCAGTGGATGTCTCCACAATCCCAGTTATGTACCTTCCAAGAATGTGAAACTGCATGTGCAACTTGTGGACATCTGTTTACTCAGCTGTACGGCCATTCCATAGCAGCCTAACATTCCATAAGATGCTATCTATCTATCACCAAATGCATAAGGGAACTTTGGTGTGTGTATGTCGTCATCAATAGGATCCAAGCCTTTTTTTTTTTTTAATTTCATGAATTTTTTTTGAATCAGTCCTTCTTAGCCCGAGTACTAGCCACATCTCATAGTAAGGATAGTGGCATAGGCTTATCCTTTCCTGTATCATATAACTGACTTACAATAAATTTCCCCCTCCCACTTCTAGGTAATGTGCAAATCTGTTCCTAATTTCCATACTTATTTTGGTTCAGAATGTGGCAATACTGAGAGTTTATGTAAGGCCTGTGATCATTCCTGTGAACATTCTTTCTGAGTGGGAGGGGGACGGCAAGCACGGAGTTTGAAAATGGGAGAAAGACAGCAGTGGAGGGAAAGTGTGGAGATGGTGAGAGAAGTGGGGAAAGAGAGAGACAAGGAGAGGGAGGAAGACCAGAAGCAGGCTCAAGGTTTTTGTCTCCTCCTCTCCCACCCTCAGGCAGCAAACCTTTCTTTGTGGATTACAATATTCCTCTCTCAGTCAGTATAACTCTAGTGCATTATACTAAACCTTGTGGAGTACTATGATGTTGGTGGATTTACAATAACCTCTTGAACTTCAAGTAACCTGGTGGATTTTCTTTAACTCACCATTTACGGATTCAGGTTTTCTCTTATCTCCTAGAGTTATTTAATTGTTGTGCATTCATTTATATTATCTATGTGTGTATATGCACATACAGTATGTAATATGTACAAACATATACACTATCTTTTTTCTGTATCTTTAAATATATAGCTATTTTTTAAAAAATTTGAACCACATGGTTCTTTTTAAAAGAGATACAATATTGCTGAGTTAATTTAAATGAAAATTGAACCTGGTTCCATTTGGATTGAGACTGGTGGACACCACTACAATTGTGCTACAGCAAGCTTTCCAAACTTTTCATGTTGGTGACACACTTTTTAGGTAGGCATCATTTCGCAACACAGACCCTTTTCGCACCTTACCTTTGTTGCGGCAGTGGAGACCGGCGCTCGCGCGAGCAGCCACTCACACGAGCCACTCACAACAGCCCTTCTGCCTCCTGCATCAGCTTCCTGGTAGCGCAACCGTCGCACTAGCGCCCCGTCCCTTCCTTCCGCAGTGCAGTCTGGGAGCTGTAGGCTGCGCTGGGGGAAGGAAGCGCAACCGCCCCGGCTCACCGAAGCACCGCACACAGGTAAATGTGCGAGGGCGCCATGAGTATTGCGCAAGCACGCAGTATTTTCGGCTTACAGCCAAAAATAAGAAAATGCGCGTGCACCCCACTTTAGCCTTGTGAGTGTTGCATGAGTGGGAGTGCATCATACGGAGTGACGCTCCCACTCACGCGATGCTCAAGGGGCGCTCGCGCAAAAAAAAGCATGTGAAAAGGGTCACAGGCCCTTTTTGCACCTTACCCAATGCTGCTGGTGTCGCAAGGGGATCACACAAGAAGCCTCTTGCAAGAAGCACTTGTGTCCTCTCTGCTTCCCCTCCATGCCAGCTCCGTGCTGTCTGGAAGGAAGTGTGAGTACTCTGCCCCTTTCTTCCGCAGTGCAGCTGGGTACTTTCCCAGGCTGCGCTGAGAGAGGAAGCGCAATGGCCATGTATCTGGAGCCTCCGTATGCAAGGTAAGTGCAAGTGGGGCCCGGGGGCGATGTGCGATCACGCATCATTTTCAGCAAGAAGCCGAAAATGATATAATGTGTGATCGCCGCCTATTGGCCTTGGAAGCGTTGCAGGATTGTGAGGATGTCATGTGGAACAGTCCTCACAATCCCACAACACTCCCGAGGCCATTTTGCAACAGGACTGGTGTGCAAAAAAGGGCCAGAGTAATTCAGTAAGAAATTCAGTAAGTGATCGCAGCCCCTCCACCTGAGCCTGAGCCTCTGCCACCTTCGCCAAAGTCTTCCTTGGCCCGGGGTGGCAGCGGCAGGAGAGGCAGCCCCTCCACCCAGACCTGGCCCACTGCCGCCCTCACTAGGGGTTTCCTTCACCTAGGTCTCACCCACTGCGGCGTTGGGAGAGGCAGCCCCTAAATCTGTTACATTTGCACAGCACATCAACACACTGCAGCCAACACATGAACATGTTGTGATACACAGGCCCTTTTCACACCTTACCTCGTTGTGGCAGGGGGGAGAGGTGCTTGTGCGAGCAGCCACTCATGCGAGCTGCTCATGACAGCCCTTTTTGCCTCCCGCATTGCCTTCCTTGTAGCGCGACTGTCGCACTCACGCCCCACCCCTTCCTTCCGCAGTGCTGTCTGGGAGCTGTAGGCTGTGCAGGGGGAAGGAAGCGTGACTGGGCCGGCTTGCCGACACACCGCACACAGGTAAGTGCGTGAGGGCGCCGCGAGCATTGCGCGAGCACACAGTATTTTTGGCTTAAAGCCAAAAATCAAAAAATGCACACGTGCCCCGCTTTAGCCTCGTGAGCGTCACGTGAGTGGGAGTGCATCATATGGAGCAATGCTCCCATTCGCACGACACTCAAGGGGCGCTTGCGCAAAAAAAAAAAAGCATGCGAAAAGGGCCCCAGTTTGGAAAGCTCTGTGCTAGAGACTTATGTTAGCCCCTGGTTATAAAGTTAGCCCTATTTGGATGTCCAAGAAGGTAGCAATAGGAATGCATCACCCAGGATTGGAGCCATGCCATATAGCCCCATCCCTTGTCACCTCCTCTCAAACTGATGCCCTTACAAAGAATATGGATGCCTGTTCAGGTGAGACAGAGTGCTAAGAATCCTTGGTTCTTAAAAGCCTAACTTTGAATTTGTATCTATTCAGTTTTGTTTGTGGAACTGAGATAGGCTTTACATCACTCTTTGTCCCCCAACAGGCTGTTTGTCTTTCGTGCCTGAGTAGCAGACAGGTACAACATGATGGGGATATCTTGATTCAAGGGAATGCCTATTTTATAATTCATTTAATTGTGTTTTAATGTAACTTTCTATGATTTCATCTGCACTTTTTTTAAAAAAAACAACAACACCTTAATCTTATAAGCCACTTGAGTCCTAATCTTGGGAGAAAAGCAGGATCTAAATTAAATAAATAAGCTATATCAACAGAATGTGGTCAGTGGAGATGACTGCAAATTCTGTTTCCTTTCTTTATAAGAATTTACCAAAATCTAAAGAATTCTTCATAAGTTAGATGGAAAAATTGAATTTTTTAAAAATGAATGTGGATGAAAGTGAAATCCACAGATGAGGTAAAGAGGACTTAAAGGGGTTGAACTGGGACAGATGAGGCCCACAAGGATGGTGTTACCGTGCTGTATACTCCTACTCCATGGTATAGTATAATTGGCAAGAAATGTCATTTAATTGGTAAGAAATACCATTTAATTGGCAAGAAATATCATTTATATCATTTCTAATATAAAAATCATATGGCTGGAAGGCCTGTGGGCAAGGATTCTAATTGGAAGCCCCATGCTAAGATAGAATACTTCAGCATGGCCAGGCCATAAATTCAAAAGGATTGGTTGGAAAGCCCTGGCACTGATGAGCTCGTGATAATCCCCTCAATGACCCAGCCTTCAAGTATGATAGCAAATGAAACTGTCCTAGTGAAGCAACCAAAGGTCTTCAACCTTTAACCTCTTCCCACAGAAATTCTCCTTGGTTCCCTCACCTACCAAGACATTATGAGACTATCATGACTCCCATCAATGCTTTGTCACTTGAAGTTAGCCCTTTCTGGACCCCTTTTGTTTGCCCTGTCACACTCTCCTTAAGGGAAGGAAACAGTGTACTAGAACCCTGGCTCCTAGCCTGAGAATTCCTAGTACTTAGGATGCATGTAGGTGTGTTGCTCTGTCTGTTGGCTCCCTGGTTCTTATGCCCTGTGTTATGCTCAAATTCTTGTTTGAGCCATCTTGCCTTGATCTTTTGCTTCTGGAACAGTAATTATCACTCACTTTACCTCAAAATCTCTCATTATTCAACCCTTCTCTGCTTTACCTTCACTATCCTTGTACGATTTGTGAGACTGCTTGACTGCATGCATGTGTCTGTGAATCCTCTAATAAAATATTCTTTTGACTCTCAACTGGTGAAAAGGTCCCATGGTTACCCCCTCTCGCAGGCAGCCTTTGAGCTTCAGTTCTCCACCTTTCTAAGGAGGTACTGGCATTGCTGGAGGACTTCAAGGTTTACCACCAATGAGATGGGCACAAGTGGTATCAACTTAGAAAGCAGCCATGAGAGGCTTTAGGAAGGTCTGGCTAGAATTAATTCCAAAGGGCGATGTAATTCCTAATCTCAGCATAAGGCAGCCAAATGTAGCTTTTTATGGTTTCTCATCCTTCAAGAAAAAAAAAAATACACGTCTGTTCAAGTTTCTCCTCCAGAATTGGTACCTAGCCAGAAACATCTTCAGAAGAGAAAAAAGAAAATATTTTAGATGAAGATTCCTAGAATTAATTAAAATTTATCCTGTTTTTATGACTACTATGATTTTCAGCGTGCTTTAATTTTGTTTGGTAGCAGGCCTGCCCATTGTAAAAGCTATGTGGTCTCTCTCCTTATGGTTTTGTGTGTGCATCTCACACTTACAGAACAAATCAATCTACAGGTGAGAGAAACAATTGGTTAAAGAAAAAAAAAACTTTAGCGTAAAGCAATTTACACAGACATTCATCATGCTTGTCATAATAGCAATCCAGCAGAGAAGCTTATTAGCTTTTAGGCCTAAAACAAAAAGTGCTTTTTTGCAAGGAAGAGATCTGGAGAGAGGGGTAGCAGTAGGAGTGGGGATGGGAGATATATATAGAAAAGAAAGGTTTATGCTGGGTTTCAGTGCATAGGGAACTCTTTTGGGCATGGAAAGTTTTTTTAAAATAAACAAACAAAGGAGTGGCTTGTTTGGGTTTTGAGGGGGTAGGCCTTCTTGAACTAGAGAATGAAACCTCAAGGAATCCATACTGTTCCAATTTGGCAGGACCAACTCTGATTAATACTCTGCTGACCCACTTTTTCAGATTTTTTTTTTAAATCCTAGTTTTTCTCTCCTTTTCCCACTGTTTCCTTTTGCCCTCAGCACACTTCAGTTGGTACAGACTGAGTTCAAAGTGCAAAAGTAGGGTACGGGAACCAAAACATTTAAATCAGAGTCACTGGACATGGGCCTTTTCCACACAACACTCTTATAGCATGATCATTCCACTTTAAACCTCCTAGGGAATTCTGGGGTTTGCAGTTTTGAAGCTGCAAACCCCAGGATTCCCTAGGAGGTTGAAAGTGGAATAATCACGCTATAAGAGTGTTGTGCGGAAAAGGCCATGGTCTAGCCAACATTCTGCATTCAGAATTCCCAGATTTCACACAGATGCATGCTTAATTTCAAAATAAATGGTACCTAAATTTGTAAAGTCAAAGGCTTTCATGGCCGGAATCCATAGGCTGTTGTGGGTTTTCCAGCTTTAAGCCACGTTCTCTTACATAGTTTAATTTGTTCAGCTAAATTATGGCCATCAGTACTTAGCACAATGGAATGCTATTTAAATAGAGATTTCTCTGTTTAGCAGAGAATGGGGAAAAATCTGAGAGATAACGAGACAATTAATAACAGAGATGGAGCTGCTATTCCTCAATGCCTTCTTGCTCACTTGGATTTGACTAATATTAAATGAAAACAAAATCATGCTATGCATCTCTCTGTTCTTGCCCTCCAGTGATGTTAGGCAGAGTGGGGGAGAAGTTATTCTGACATCAATGGGATGTTGCCTTTCTTATCCCCTCTTCACACCTTACCTGTTTGCAGAGGTGGGGGCGGTGCTCACGCAAGAAGCCTTCGGAGGAAGGCTTTCATGTCCCTGCTGCTCGGGCTCCGCAGCAGCTTCCTGGTTGCGCGAGCACCCCGCCTGCGCCCCGTCCCTTCCTACTGCAGCACAGCCTGGGAGTTGAAGACTAGCACTGAGGCAGGAAGCACGACTGGTGCAGCTGAGGAGGCTGCGCATGGCAGGTAAGTGCACTCCACGACCCTGAGCATTGTGCAACCACGCAGCATTTTCGGCTTGAAGCCAAAAATAAAAAAAATCCCATTAGCGGTTCGCGTCACGCTCTTGAGCATCATGCAGACTGCTCCTCACATTTACGTGATGCTCAAGGGGCCCTTTCGCTTAAGAAATGCCATGCGAAAAGTCAAACAGTTATGGGATGGCAGATAGGGAACCCAGTGAAAATTCCAAGCCTCCCCACTCAAGAACACATATATCCATACTAAAATATCTTATTATGAAAGATTTCTACTTTAAACTTGAAATTATATTTTTGACATTCTGAAAATCGGATTTTTCTACCACATCCCCAAATGCCTTCCCTCTTCTGTGCTATTTTTGTTTCAGGGATAACATAAGAATCCCACAAAACAAGCTGATTGTTCCCTCACTTTCTGATTGGTCCTAATTGAAGCATTGTTCCACACTGTTTTAAGTTTCTGGGTTCTTTCATTATTTTTTTCTCCTGGTAATTAATTTATTTTGCAAATTCATTTTCAAACATGAAAATTGAAAATTTGAAAAGTTCCCCTTAGTTAAAATCGCATGATTTTCTTGTGCATTTATGATGACTTTACACATTTCAGGACTTCTTAAGATCGTTTCTCAAAAGATTTGTGAAAATTATGTGCAAAATATGTCTTTCTGCAACCCCCCTTCTGCATTTGCATGAAATTCAATGGTGCTAAAACAATGAAAATGACAAAAATGGAAAAACATACTGGTCTTTTCATTCCTGCAGAGAAGTGAAAAATCTCTTGGTATCCAACAGACATTTTTGTAGGTTTTGTTTTTGAACAGGGTGTCTGAATATGTTAAGATATCCTTTCTCATTGAAGGCAGGAAAAATTGTAAATATTTCTTTTTTTAACCTTAAGAAAGAATAGAATTCTGGAACAAGCATTTCTTGAGAGAGCATATCACACAGAAAAAGACAGAATTCTTTGTCAATTACAACTGTCAATCACAATTATAGGCTGGTACTTTGTACTGCAGTTATGGATTTGTAACCTAGAGTTATTGATCCATAACTGCTCCATATTCAGTAAGATTATGTAGTCTTACTGGAAGACTATGTAAATGTCCCCCAAGTCCATCTGAAGAGCCAACAGGCACAATTAGGTAAAGGAGGTCAATTCAGCTGCTGATTAGTGTGCAAGGAGGATGACATTTTTGAACCGGTAAGTGAGGCTGCAATGAGGAATTGTGACAGAGGTTCTGATTGTCACAGTCTCACGCACTGGTAGAAGGGGATTCAAACATCATCGTTCTTGCACCCTAATCTGTATGGACTTCTTTCACCTGATCCAGCTGCTAGCTCTTAGGTGATGGGCCAGGAGGCACAACTTAGGCCCTTTTCGCATGGCATTCGCCATGCAAAAGGGCTTCTGTAGCATCGTGCAATTGAGAGGCGTGGTCCACACGACGTCCTCACAATTGTGCAATGCTACTGGGGCCGTCAGGTGCCAATCACACACTATTTCATTTTTGGCTTGTAGCCAAAAATAGTGCATGATTGCGCATTGCTCCAGGGCCCTGCACACACTTACTGTGTGTGTGGAGCCTCTGGAGCCGTGGCGCTTTCGCTTCCTGTCCCAGCGCAGCCTGGGAAAATCCCAGGCCGCACTGCAGAAGGAAGAGCAGGAGCCTTCATGCTGCCTGTTTGCCAACAGGCAGTGGCTGCAGAGGTGAAGCAGCGGGAATGTGAGAGCCTCTTGCAAGAGGCTGCTCACAAGATCCCCGTGCCCCAGTGCCACGAAAAGGTAAGGTGCGGAAAGGGCCTTAGTTATGCATAGGGAACTAAGTAGCTGATGTAAAATATCAATAATTCTTTTTTATCCTTAATACATACTTGGAACTCTGGGCTAGGCAGTTCTTGAGAGAGGATGTCACAGAGGAAATCCTAGAATTCTTTGTCAATTACAGCAGTAAATTACAAAGATAACCCCTAATTTGATTGTACACTTGCACTGCTTCTCTATTAGAGAAAAGTCAGCAACCGAATATTCAGAATATAACTTATGGCAGTTGTACTGAAAAAAAGTAACTTTTTCAGGCTCTTGTACAGGCACAGGGACATAACTTCCATCGATATCCTCAACATAGCATAAAATATTTCTGATCACATCTATCAGATTGCAGGCCAGGCTTGCCTCTTTTCAATCTCCATTTTCACCAATTCAGCCCTGGTGGGGAGGGATTTTTTTTTCATATAGGACATGAACTGGAGGTGACTTTTGTTCATTCCCTGTTGTTAAAAGAGGTCTCTCCTGGGCCTGAAATTGCCCAGGGGGCTCTATACACAGAAAAAATGTCCCATGCCCCATAGAGAACATTTGGGATTTTTTTTTTTTTTTTTGGCAAGGATTTGTGGTGGTAGTTGTGCCCTTCAAAGTCACTTGGTGAGCTAATGCTAGCCTTCCATAGTTGCCCACCTCTGGTATAGATGCCTCTCAGAATCAGGAGTGCTATTTGTTTCAATTAAGAAGGAGCAAACAATTTGGGAGGATGGGAGAATGCTGTGAAATGACAATAGATCAATCTCTTGGATATATTCAAGGTGACATTGCAGAAAGAAGCGTAATTCTGAAGAACATTCCTGTATTTACTTTTAATGAGCATTGGAAAGAATAATTTAAAATATTTTTTAAAAATTGTAAAAAAACAAAAAAACAAAAACAGGTTTCCGAAGTGTCAGGAAACCCTAATAAGGGGAATACCAGATGATGTGGTAATCATCAGAGTTCTGGAGTTATTCTGTGTTTAAAAATGAACATGAGGTTTTTTTTGTTTTAAAAATGGAAAACAGCATTTCTCACGCAGAAAACAAAGTTTCATCCACAGAAAATAAATGTCCTGCATGGATGGCAGTATTTTCTGTGATTAATATAGTCATTTCTGTGGAGAAAACTGGCTTTCTGAACAGAAAATGGTACTTTCTGCACATTTCTGTGCAGGAAACCTGTATTGTGCACAGAGGGTCAATACAAGCTGGACTTACCTTGAAGGCACACAACACACCAACACGTGGCAAATGGGTGAAATTTAGTGACAGTGTTACTGCATGTTAGGCCTCCTTGGAGATAGCATAAAATAATTTGGCTCTCTTCCACCACCCCTCTCCACGTGTTTGTGAGGCCCCTGGGCAAGCACAGAACTAGGCTTGGCCATCAAACGCTGCAATATCCCATGACAATACAGGCAGGTCAGAAATAGCCAGATCACCGCTTTAGGAGACCTCTCTGCAAACACTCTCATTATGTTTGCACGCTGCTTACAAAGGACTCCCTGCCCCGAGTAGGCAACTGGGCAAGCTGAATACTGAACTGCCAAGCACTGAGCATTTGCATACTGTCTACTTCTTTATCAATTCGGACCTAACTCAATCATGCTAAATTTTGACCTTTCCAAAACTTTGTCTCGCACCCGAAACTCATTGTTTTCCCCAAGTATGGAATAGTCTGCAGTTACATTTCTCCCTATAAGAACTCCTGATTCCAAGACCTTCCTTGGATAGCTCCAGACATCCATCCAACCTTGCTGCCGCTTTGTTTGGCAAGCTGTCCCCTCAATCCCACGTACTGAGACTCCATACCAACGAACTCAATCTTCAGGACAGATGTCGTACCACCCAATTCAACAATCCCTCTCAAAATCCCTCCATACCACTCCAACCTTTATTTTCTATAGTTATCTGAGTGCGTGTGTTGCATACACTGTTTGTCTGCATTTAATAAAATCTCAATTATTCTTAAACTTGGTGTGCTCCTTGGCTTGGTTTGACCCCATAGACATTGAGTAAAAGATTCCGCTGCGTTGCCCTGCCTCTTGCATTACTAACTTGTGCTCTGGCTAATTTCCCCAAACTTAGTTAATTGAGAGAGCATATAGGTGTCCCTCCCGGGACCCCCAGTAAACAAGGTAACAACAGTTTTATAATGGCACAGGTTATCAATATTGCAGACTGCTTACATTATAGGTCCAGTTGTGTGTGGATTCCGTGAAGGATTAAAATGTCCCATGCTAGTGTATAAGGATTAACTGAAGGGCAGGATACCAACATTCATAATAGATAATAAATCCCAGAATTCGCAATCTCTACTTTCACTGGGTTTAAGAGTATACAACTGTACATTAGATTTATGTGTCTTACTAGCATCATATGAAGTGACAGACTCTAGCCCATGAAAAATTACACTATTGGAAATTAGTTAAACCACTACCCTCCTTTGTCATTTTTATGCACTGGATTGTGGGTGGAGAATATTTTGATTTCCTTTGTTCAATCAGGATCTGAATAAGCCTTCGGATGAAATAAGATTAATGTCTTCTTTCCCACAACAAGCTGAGACAATGCAGTACATGATGATGTAATTATCGTTCTGATACCCACGACTACTGTAGTGCTCTGTCTTGCAGGTCTTAGCACGTCTAGCAAGAATAAAAAGAAACTGTCACAGGAAATGAAAGCAACCGGTTTTCCTAGTATACTTGCAGGGACAAAATAAGATCCCTAGCTAGTCATTTCTTTTGACTAAGCAGTAATCAGGATTCTGGTTTTGCAAATCCACAAAATGGATGGAATTAAACTACAAGTATGTTTTGCAAGAATGAAGGAAAGCCAGAGTGGTGTAGTAGTTTGAAAGCAGAATAATGGCACTATAACAGTCTAGTGTGGAAATGGCCTACAACCCTGGAGACCAGAGTTTGATTCCCCGTTTGGCCACTGAGTGACCTCGGGCACCTTACATACTCTCAGCCCCAGAAAACTCCATGACAGGTTCACCTTAGGGTCAACTTAAGTTGGAAAAAAATTGAAGGCACACAATTACTACAACATGAACTAGAGGCTGGTTTCTTGTGACAAATGGGAACCTCTCTTCTTTGGCTCAGGCTGTCTCCTTACTTCTTTATCATGCAGTAGTGTTGGCACACCCTCCAACTGTTCCAATGTGGCAGGGACAGTCTTGATAAATCCTCTGTTGTCCCCTTTTTAAGCTGCTTTTAAAATTTCCCAGTTTCTCTTTCTTCCTCCCACTTTCCCCCTTTGTTCTCAGCTTATTTCAGGAGCAGCAAACTGAGCTCAAAGTGCAAAAGTAGCCATCAGCAGGAGGAAAGGAGAGGTGGGGACAGAACCTTAAGCCATTTCCACATGATGTCACTGTAATGCTATAGTAGTGGGTTGTTACCCATCAGAAGCCATGCATCTGCACAAAGTCATTGCTATCCAGCTGCTATCCCATCCCCAAGCCCTACCAAATTGCTGTTAAGAGCCTGCTATAGCATTTCAATACTATCAGGTGCCATAGTACGGTATTGTTATAGTATTTGATAGTGCTTTTTGTTATGGCGGATCCAGCAGTGGGCTGGCTGTGGGCATTTCTAGCTTGTATCATCCTCAGTGACTATGGGGGAGGCATGCATGTACTGTCTTTGGGCACAAGGCTACCCCCTCCCATTCGCTTGCCTTTTGCTGAGGTGCCTGGAAGGAAGGCAGGACACCTGGGTAAAACACAAGCAAATGCAGGGAGAAGAAGACACACATGCCTTCTCCAGGTGCATGACTGACCCCTCCTAATTGCTTGCCTTTTGCCTGGGTGCATGGAAGGAAGACAGAACACATGGGCAAAATACAAGTGAATGGGGAAGGATAGAAGGCCTGTGCATGCTTCCCCCCAATTCAGTGGCCTTTTGCCCCAGCACCTGGAAGGAAGGCAGCACACCTGGCCAAAAGGCAAGTGAATGAGGGGTTGGGGAAGCCCTGGAATGGAATGGAAGTGGGAACACTCACTCAGATGGGGGAGAGTCATTTGATTAAAAAAAAAAAAATCTTTTGTGAGGGTTCTGCACCCTGAACTCGCAAAAATCAAGAGGCCATTGTAGTAGCAGATTTCTAAGCCCAAAATCCAGGTTCCTGCCCTGTTCTGGAGAAGCAACTGGACCAGCAGGGGGCCCATTAGAATGCTGTTTGATTAATGTCCTTTAACACATGCTTCTGCTTGACCCCACTAAATCTATCAAGATCTATGCACTTGAAAAGAGCAAGGCAACTCACCACACCTACACTTGGTGTTTTTCCACTCTGTACTGGCACTTAACAGGGAAATACGGGTGACAGAAAGGACACCATGAAGCCCTGCAAGTTAATGGTGGAGGCTAATCTTCAGTTTAGCCAGATGTTAAAAGGTAAGGATGTTATAAGTTAAAAGTAGCTGTTAAAAGTTAAATTTAATGTTAAAAGTTAGGGGAGAAGATCAGGGTTAAAATTCTTGGCTCTGCCTCCTATTGGCTTAGCCTTCATTTTCCATGAACCAACCTCCCCTACCAACACCGGCGGGCACCAGCAGGTATGTTTGTTCAGCACAGATAATTATACCTATATTTCAGTGTAATGCAGTTGACATGTTTTACTCCGCTTACATTTCCAAGCATTCCGTTCTCATACAGTGTTTGCACATTCAAAATTAATTTTGCAGGGAGGAAGAAGGCAGAAAATCAGATGAAACTCAGGATGTGAGCAACTTTCTTTATTTCCTGGGTTTGTTTTACAACCAAGCCCTTTAAGGGATGTTTACACAGATCATTCATTCTGAGTGGATGTCAAGTCAGTGGCAAACAACAACATGTGACAGAAGCAATAAAATATCTAATAAAAAAAATAAAATATCTAATGCATCTAACGATGACTAAACACTCTGGAGTAAAGGAGGGACATATCTGACTCAAGCACTCATGGAAATATAAAGAAATAAATGGGGAAATGTGTGGATACCACCAAACTTTTTGCTAAAGCCTCAATTTTGTACTGGACTGTGGCTGCAGCTGAAGTGGAGTGAGGGTGAGAACATGTCATTTCTGGCTTGCTGGTTGGACAGGATTTATATAGCTTTGAAAAAATGCTCAGTCATAGCTTTTCATGCACTGATATTATGCCAGCAAATCCTTACAACAGTCATGTGTGATAGATTCCTGTTTCTCTTTTCTTATCATAGATAAAGGGTTGAGAGATAGAATGACTTTGCTAAAGCAACATGTTAGCGTCCCTAGATAAAATTTGAATAAAGGCCTTCTCTGCTCACAGTACCCATCTAGCCTCTACACTGCATCAAATCTTGACCAGGAGCCTATATCAAGGATGTAGGTAAGAAAACTCGACTATGTATCAACTCCTGACCCAGCTCCCCAAACCAACCTTAAGAGCCAGCAGTCACGCCAGGTGATGGAGGTCTGTTCTGTTGGTGCTTGGGGTCTCATAGTATGGTGTTTCCAACCCTTTCCCACCAGTGATGTACAGTGGAAGAAGGACTTGCTGCAGGGCTCCTGCTTCTGATTGTCACATTGGAGATTGTTGGTTGGAGGGGGCTGTATCCCAATCACCAACAGAACAGACCTTTATCACTCAGTAAGATAGGTTGAGGGGGGCATTTGTGACCGTGGCAAAACTGTCACAACTATAAAAACAAATATCAAATTTATGAATACATAGGCTAGATTTCAGTAGCAGCATTAGATTCAATGTCATTGCTACAAACTCTTACATGAATTTCTGCACCTAGTAGGAAAATAGCATTGAGCCTCATTTGTACTTTTGCCATTCTACAGTTTTGACTGAAAAAGCTAAAACCCTGCCACTCCAACCTGGAGCTTTAGACTAGATTACTATACTAAAATAAACTTAGTGAAATCAGTAGTTGCTAAGTTGAACTCCCTTTATGATTTGTCTGCCACAGATATTTTGCACAGATGGTGGTTAAAATATCACTCAGTGTCAGTTTATTGTGAAGCAAAGGGAAGCAGCCACCTCAGGCAGCAGATCTGAGGTGTACTGAAACATCAGGATATTGTTGGGCCAGAATTCAGTAAGGAACTTATGCCTCTATAAGTGGACTTACGTTGTTGTGGTTATTGTCATCATCGTTGTCGTCGTCATCATCATCATCATCATCATCATCATCATCATCATCATCATATTTTTATATATAGCATCATCACTGAACATGTCTCTTTGTAAGTTTGGGGGGAAAAAACAGTTCCTTGCCCTCAGACTTACAGTTTAATTAAGCCATGGCACAAAAGGAAAAGGAGAGGGTAGTAGAGGAAGGGGATTAAGCCCAGCAGCTACTGCCTTTGCTTCTCTCCCTCCATGGCCAGGAAAGTAGAATTAACCAGTTTCACAATGCCCATGTTCAGCAAGGGGATGCCGTGTTATTATTACATAGGTGAGTCAGTGAAATGACTAATGCACAATGAGACTGATGTGTCTTGAGATGCTGGCTAGGGAGTGCCTATGCACACTGGTAGAGTCTAATGTGGACAGGACACTCTTGCAGTTGCCTTTATACACATCTTAACAATTCGCTAAAAGAGTTTCTTAGCACCTCCATTATATAGTTAAGTTTATTTAAAGTTAAGTAATATAGACCATGTGAGAAAATTCTGACCCAGGTTTTTACATTTTTTTTTTTATGAGAATGGATAGAGGTCCTTGTGTTCTCTCCAGGTACCAAAATGACTTGACTGGCCTTGAGTTCACTGTGCACAAACACAAGGAGGGCAGGTACTCCTTTTTGCTGCTCTGACTCAGGCTGTAAAATGTCCTGGGCTAAAAAATCTAAAACAAAGAAGAAAATACAGTATTCCTTCATTGTGCTGTTAGAACTACACCATATGTTTTTTCCATGTTGCCCTCTTGTTTCTACTGCAGCAGAAACTTCAGTGAAAGGAACAGAGGGAAGGAGGGAGGGAGGACAAGCTTTAGTAGAAACGATGAACTATGAAACCATGGGCTTTTTCGCACTTTTGGAAGAAAATGGGGCAGTCTGTTACTCACCGGACTGGCGCACTCCCTCCGACGATCCACGCTGATCCGGAGCAGTGCATGCCCCCGCTACACACTGCTCCGGGGACGAAAATGGAGGCTTCCGGTTGGTGGAGGCTCTCCACCAACCTGAGAAGCTCGCCAGCTGGAAGCCCGCCCCCGGAAGATCTGCAGCCTTGTGCTGGTGTGAGCCTGCAGATCTACACAGGAGCGCAGCGACAGACTGTTTTAAGCGGTCTTTCAATAGCACGGCGAACCACCAGCTCTGGTCATTCCGGAGCGGGCTGATGTCTGAAACTACAGAAAGTAGTCCAGACCCAGTTCACCCTCAAGTGCAAATGTCCTCGCTGAAGGATGCGCTGCCCCATTTTAAAAACAAAATGCGGAAAAGGCCTATGTTTCAATAATGGTAGGTGTGTGTATAAGATTATTTATGCATGAATACTGGACATAGGAAAATAGATAGTGGGTATGGACTACTGGTCCAAGAAATAATGCTTTATATATGACATATCTATGCATGCTGGGTATATTGTCATCCTCTCATTATATTCTGATTTTTCTTCTACTACCAAAGTCACTTCTCAGGTGATGTACCATATTCTCTAAAAAAACACCATGAAAATTTCTGCTAAAATATAGAAGAATTTTACTTATTTTAACCTATGGCCTTTAATGTCAGACTTGTTTGGGAGTTCCTTTGCATAATGATAACATCACAAGATTCTCAGAGATACTTCATCCTCTGCATGCAGTACAGGAAATCTAAGAATCTATACATGAAGCATAGGTAGAAGCAAGCAAAGAATCCTTATCTCTCGTAAACACATGTAGACATTTCTGTCAATAAAGGATGATTCATTCTAAGTGTTTGTCCTACAGAGAGATCAGGAAGGGCAGAATGGTTGGATATAGCAAGATTTATAAGAGGACAACGGAGAAGGCACTGTTCTATAGACATCTAATGCACACTAAGCACTATAGCTTTTCTCTGGTTTTATAAATGTTTACAAATTGCAAATAATAATGATCTGGTGGTATGATTTAACAAGTGCTGTATAAAAGTGTATGACAAGTAGGGTTGCAAGATTGAAAACTGGAGAGGCCTGACAAGCAACCCCTGCTGTAATTCCTTCTTCTACGCAACCATTAAAGGTACAGACCCCCTCTCCAGTTTTTGATGTGGGAACTACAGGTCGCCGCTTCTAACAAAATGACAGTGGACATTCCACTTCCATGACTGCTACTGGCAGTGAGGCTCAGGTCCACAACCCAGGCCCCATCAAAGTAACTGAGGATGCAACAGAATTTTTACAGCCCAAAATTCTGTCTCATGAGTGCACTACTGATCTCCTCTCTCACGAGATATCTTGCATGCCCCAGAGTTTAAATGAATTGATTTTAATTGATTTTAGTTGCAGAAGAAATTGGTGTCAATTTTATATGTCTTACCTGAATAAGAACATTCATTTATTTGCTCTAGAGATGTTGAAGACATTACAAACACACACGTTTCAGTTTCTCTCGATGCATGGCTTACATCCCAGTGAATAAGTGAGTAATGATGCTCCATTTTTAAAAGATGTTTCCATGTAATCATAATCAGATAGGTGTAGGTTAAAATTTTTGGCATACACTCTGAGTATACTGGTTTGGGAATGAAATGGAAATTATCCAACATTCACCTCATTCTGTTAATCAGGGATATCTATCTTCAAACCAAATGTTCTGGGAAAACAAGCCATGATTCAATGAGTGAATCAGATAAGCCAATGCTAAATTGTCATTATGTAATGTCATGGGTACCCAAGAGTTATGTCACAGGGCCAAAACTAGAGTTGGGAATGAACTGATACAAATTTTCTGGGTTTATTATCATGAAAAAGAGATTTGTCCAATGGATTTTGCTTTCCCACTCAGTTCTTATTCAGAAGTTACAGTTTATACCTGGTGGACCTAAAAGTAACTGGAATTAGCTTGTTTCAATCAAGCCCGGGATGGAGTTCTGTTCCCAGCAACATTTTGGCTATAATCATCACTTTCCTCCCTAAACTGCAAACCCTAGGATTCCATAGGATCTTGAAAGTGGAATCATCACGCTATAAGAGTATAGTGCAGAACTGGCCCTTCTCTAGAAATAAATGGAGACCCTTACAGCAGAGAAGGAATGTATTTTCCCCACCTCTGACTTAGAACTTTGGAAATGCAAACTGGAATGTAAGCTCAGCTTTGGACAAGTGTGGAAAAAGTTGATATGGGAGTTCACGTTTGTTGTTCCACCATAGGTAACCAAACCCAAGGGCCAGCCATGTTCTAGATTGCAGCTTTGACACAAATTCTATTTCAGCTTGATAAATGAATGTACTGTTAGGAAGACTTTTTTTGGTCATTTTCCCTTTTCTTTGTTTTTATTAAACATGTGAAGTAACATCTTGGATTGCATAGGCAGAGCATAATGTCCCATTAGGCTAATTAAATGCCGTCCCTCTCACCACTCACTTAATTTACTGTTTGGGTACCCCTCCCAATTACATGGCCATTTGGTAGCCAGTGAATGACAGGGGCAACCAGGCCTGGGAGGATTCCTTTGTCACTCTGCAGCTGGCTTCCAAAGCACTGCCAGCTATTGCCTATCCAGCCCATTGTCCCTGGCCACCAAATGTGGATATGCCCTAGCACCAGAACTTAGTAAGTAAAGGATGCAGAAGGTCAGCACAAAAGGAAGTGATGATTCTACTGAGTGCACTGACCAGAAGAATACAGGTGTAAGTTGGACATTCACATGTGTTTATCACCAAAAGGATGCTGGTCATTGATTCATGCCACAGACAAATATAGTGAATCTTAATCATTCCTTCTTAAACATACAGGCCCTTTTCACACGGGCCTTTTATCGCGCGACAGCCCCGTGAGCCTCGCAGGAGTGGGAGCGTCGCTCCGCACGATGCACTCCCACTTCTGCCGGGTTCACGGGGCTGAAGCAGCGCGAGTGCGGGTTTTTTGATTTTCGCTTCCAAGCAAAAATCACCCGCGCTCACGCAACACTCCCGGCGCCCGCGTGCACTTACCTCTCGTGCGGAGCGTCTGGGAGCCATCTAGGTCGCGCTTCCTTCCCTCCGCCCCTGCGGAAGGAAGGGATGGGGCAGGGCGCTAGCGCGACGGATGCGACACGTCCTGCTTCACGTGTGCACGCACGCGGGGGGCGGACGGGACGAGCGCCTTTCTCTCGCGCGCGGGGGGCGGACGGGACGAGCGCCTTTCTTGCGCGCGGGGGGATGGACGGAAGCGCGAGCCGCTGCTGCCTCCGGGAGGCTGCCGCTTCCCCGCTCGTTCCTTCGCCTGCGGAAGGAAGGAGGGGGAAGCGGCAGCCTCCCGGAGAAGGCTTCTTGCGTGAGCCGCCCTCCTCCGTCGCGCGAGCACCGGCGCCGCGAAAAGGGCCACAGTCTTTGTGCTGGTACTTGGGAGAACCATTGTCCACAATTGCCAGAAATCTTCACAATGATCTAAATGATCTAAAACCATAATATTAATAGTCCTAAAACCATGATTTAAATTTAGATCTAAACAATATATGTCTATAAAGAAATACTATTCCTGTAATAGTTTTAAAACTACTGACTCTCCCCATTGAGTTCTCCATTTAGTAAGAACCAGACAAATGTATCTAGTTTGTATTGACAGATCCTAGCCTAGAAGCTTAAAATGAGAGACCTGTGAAAATTGAGTATTGACTATCACATAATCCAATCCTCTGCACTGAGGCAGTATCTTTTAATATCTTTTAATGCTACAAACTTGTGTCAAATTTTATGGGCCGTATCTGAATGAGAGTGTTCAGCTATTTGCTCTGAAGCTATTGAAGACACACATACACACGCATTTCAGTTTATCTCAATGAAGGCTTAAATCCTAGTGGGAAGGGGAGTTAACTATTGAAATTACCAAGATACAAAGGCCCTTTTCGCACGGTATTTTCCTTGCGAAAGAGGGCCTGGAGCATTGCGCAATTGTGAGGAGTGATCTGCATGATGAACTCACAATTGTGTGACATTCCAGGGGCCAGCAGGTGCCGATCACGCACCTTTTCATTTTCGGCTAGAAGCCGAAAATGGTGCACGATTGCACATTGCTCCCGGGCCCTGTGTGCACTTACCTGTTGTGCGGAGCCTCCGGAGCCTCACCAGTCATGCTTCCTGCCCCAGCACAGCCTGGGGAACTTCCAGGCTGCACTGCAGAAGAAAGAAGTGAGGTTCTCACGTGAGCAGGCAGCTCATGTGGAGCCAAAACACCCTGGATGCTAGACCATCTCTCCGGAGGCTGCTGGCGCAATACCCACACCCCAGTGCCGGAAGAAGGTAAGGTCCGGAAAGGGCCAAAATTTACTGCCTTTTAAGTCTGTATCTGCAAAGGTTAGAAAGCATTTTTATAAACTTGCATAATCTTACATCTGCGAAGCTTTCTAGAATGATAAATTCTACATCCCTGTGGTGCTGGCATGGATGTAGATGTAAAGGAACCATGTTTCATATGTAATTATACTGTGAAAAAGCAAGATCTTTTTGGAGTAAAGTGTTTTTGTCATATATCTTGAATCAAATAATGCATCACTTCAAGGCTTTTTTCCTTCTTTCTATCTTTAGGGGAACTAATTTTGACTTTTAATAAGAACCTTATCTCAACTCTCTTAATAGCTGTACATTTGGAAACTGCTAAATATTGAAAATATTGGAGATATTCCTCCATTCCTGAATAGGCTGAGTGTGGTCTACTTCACTCACAGGAAAGCTTGCTTATCAATTAAGAATGTCAAAAGGACAAATAGAGATTAATTTGCTTCAGTATGGTACCCATTTATTGTAGACACGATGTCTGAAACAGTATCTTTCAGACACTTGCGCCCTTTTCGCATGCAGTTTCTTATGCGAGAAGGCCCTTTGAGCGTTGTGTAAACGGGAGGAGCAGTCCGTATGACGCAAGAGCCTTTTCATTTTTGGCTTCAAGCCGAAAATGCTGCGTGGTCACGCAAGGCTCCCAGGGCCCTCGCACACTTACCTGCCCTGCAGTGCGTCGGACGAGCAGGCTGGTCGCGCTTCTTTCCCCAGCGTAGCCTACAGCTCCGAGGCTGCACTGCAGAAGGAAGGGGCAGAGCGCTCGCATGACGGTCACGTGACCAGGAAGCCAGCTGTGGGAGAATGGAGGAGCGATGTGAGTGCCTCACGCAACAGGCTGCTTGCGCAGGCACCCCCCACCTCCGCGAGCAGGTAATGTGCGGAAAGGGTATTGGAGAATCAAATGAAATTTTGACCAATCCCTTTCAATTATTTAATCATCAACAATTCAACACACATACGATATATTTAAGACTTTCTGGTTGTGCATTATTGCACATATAAATCCTGCTATTGATTTAGATCTTAAGTTGTCCAGGGGTGTGCACGTGTGTATATGTGTATTTGCTCTTGGTTTTCATCTTGTCAAATGGTTGCTATAATTAATTTAAATAAAATACAAAATGAATGCCTAGTATATATACCTTTGGGGGGTAAGCCCAGTGGGGAGTTCTACAGATGTCATAGATTTCCAGAAAGACAAATAAATGGGTCCAAGAGGAAATCAAACCTTGACTATCCCTAGAAATCAAAATGACCCAACTAAGGTTGCTGTAAATTGGACATATCATGAGAAGACATGACTCACTAGAAAAGTAAATAATGTTTGGTAAGGTGGAAGGCAGTAAGAGGAGAAGAAGACTACATTACAGATGGGTAGAGTCAATCAAGGAGGTCACAGTCCTGCGTCTGTAAGACTTGAATAGGTCTGTTGATAACAAGGTGAACTGGAGTTGCATGTTTTTTTTCTGGAAAAAAAAAAAAGGCAGACAGCATAACTGGAAGAAAAAAGGCCACAATTTTATTGGCTGCAGTTGCTCATAGGGTTGACACAGACACAGAGTTCAGATTAGTCATTCATCAACCTGCCTTTTGATCTATGAGACAGACCCTCTGGCCCACTGCCAGAGCCATTGGGATGACAGGAGTGAACTACCAGAGAAGGCATCCCCTAGTGGCCTCCTGTTGCCAGGAGTGCAGCAAAGTTACGCCTCTTCCAAGCTGTCCATGACTCCTTCTGCCCCACACTCTATGGATCCAAAAAGAGACCCTCATATCTACCAATGCCCGAGGAACACTGATAATTACAGTCCTGGATCCAGGACCCATACCACTCCCCTCTTTATAATTTGTGACAGATAGAATAATATAAACAGTAACAAGGAACAACACTGAAATCACACACACCCAAACAAATTTGGCAAAAGGAGCAATTCCTGAAGATGGCCAGATGTCGCACTCCTGAATTGCCTTAGAACAACACTCGTCTCCGCAACTGCTGTGTTCAGTCTACCCCATCAACTCTGATAACTCTTAAAAGTGTTAGGCTTGAAATTTGGGGCTAGGTAATTTGTTATAGAATTGATATATTAATTGGCATTTTAGACACTCAGAGCTCACCAAACAACCTTGCTTTAAGTACTACTTTACTCCTGTTTATAGTTAGTATGTACAAATGCAGGACTCTTGAAAATGACCTAGGATGTAACAAGGTCATGTAGACTTAGGAATGTTAAAGGTCAGATAAAATGTAATGTGTGTACAAGCTGTAACTTTGCTGACAATGATGAATGAATCTTTTCTTCCTGTAAGCATTCTTTAATATAAACATAAAAATGGTATAAGAAGGAAAGCCTGAAAGAATAAATCATCCTACCTGAGATGCTATGATCAAAGTGTCAAGGTGGATAAACAGACCACACCTTACTGTACCACAGATGGAGCTGATATGAACCCCCAAACACAAGGTAGGAAGGTAGAAAGGAGAAAGAAAGACACACACACACAAATACTTTGATTGTTGTTTGATGAGCTCTGAGTGTCTAAAATACCAATTAATACACCAATTCTACAGCAAATTACAGATTCTTAAATTTCAAGCCTAACAAAAGAGCTGTTAGTTAGGGATTTCAGCCAATCCTAAACTGTCCCATGCCAGCTGGGAGACTGCCACCGAACTCTGCTGCCAGACTCTGTTGCCCTACCTCCTATGCTGCATTGCCACTCATCAATTCACCACTTCTATAGTTCCCTTGGAGGACTCCCTGCTCTGACACAGAGCAAGACAGCTTTATACTCCAGTACCAGACCAGATTGAAAACTGGATCCAGGTCACTCCAGCCAGGTTCTCTCAGCCACTGAATTCAAACTTCTGTTTGAATTTATTGGCTCAAGTGATGAAACCTTCCTAGGGCCATGTGGAACCATACTTTGGGAAGAATAGCCAGTATCCTCTGCAAAGGGGAAGGGCTGCCACACAGAAGTCCCCCCTCCAACCAGCAAGCAACCCACAGAGTAAGTTGTGTAGTTCCTTTTTCTCATTTATAGGCTCACTGTAAGTTGAAGTTGAGTTGACAATAGTTAACAGCAACAGTAAGTAACAGCTGCCATAAAGCTCTTTTTGGACCCTCTAAGAAATTAAATATATGCTCAGATGAAAGTGCATCAAAGGACCACTCAGAAGAACTTGTTAATTAAGCTGATGACCCCAATCCAGCTTTAATGATGTGCACAACACGGTATAGTGATTCTGGATGCAGATAGATGGCCAACTAAAATCCAAAAGACACACTCAGCTCTTCAGTGGAGCTCAAATGAGCATTGCGGTGTAGATGCAGAGCGATGCCTATCCATATCCACATAAGCAGGCACACACGGCTCTCTCTGATCTGATTGGAATATATACCCATAGAAAAATATATTTCACTGTTTTAAAAGAACAGAGAAGTGTCAGTTTTCAAAATTACAGAAGATTTATGAAGATTAAATGACTGTTGCTTAGTGGCTATGAAAGTTAACTTGTGGAAAGAAGTATCAATCAGATCCGTTGTAGTTTCAAGCAAAGACTGAACTGGAAAGATAAATAAATCCAGAGCTTTGGGGGAAATTTATTTGTAAATTAACACCCTGACTTTTGATGAAATAACACTCAGCTTGGCTTACAACTGATTATAACAACACAAAGAGACACCCCAATGTCATACAACAGAACAAGCCTTGGTTCTTTGGCACAGGGATGGGGACAGAATATACTTCTTTTCAGCTCTGGAGTTCCAGAGAAACTTCATAATACGGCTTGCTAAGTAGCATGTCATCCCCACTTTAGTGTCCAATGGAAGAAGCACGGTTTGTTTAAAGGCAGCATAAGGCACAGCATTGGAGGGTTAAATGCAAATGACAACATAGAAAATCACTTCTGAAAGTTACAGCATTCTACATAAGTTAAACAAATTGATGTTTCTGCACACAAAATTCACAGCCAGGTTGATTTATTTGAGCTAATTAAATGTGTCATGTAATCAGTGAGATAGAATTAAAGATGTTATGCAATCAACTTTTAATTTTTTAAAAACAATTACTGCTTGTTTCACCTTTCACTTTGGGGACTGCGTAGACTTTGTCTCTTCTCCCTAATCTTCTTATACTAATAAAATGTATTTATTTGTGATGTCTTATTCATGTTTTTTAAATCCACTTTTATTGTATCATTTATGGTGGAAGCTATGTGAATAGGAGCACTTGACTTATTGTCAGCACACAACTTCATATTTGTTGTCTCCATATTTGTTTTATTTATCAGTCCAGCAAGATGTTGTCATATTAATGGTCTCCAAAAGGTACCCAAGAACCAGGATCATGATTCATGATTTATCAGTGAAGAAATGTATTTCTCATCCTTCAGTCCAGTGAATGCATAAGCTGGAGGCTTCACCAGGTGCTCAAAACCACTCATAATATTCTTTCTCCTCTCTCTCCACCCAAAAAAGAGATACACTTGACATTAAGGGAGCCTCCACATGACTCGGCATAGTATGGATGTCTTGCTTTAGGGTCTTTGGTGGAAGAAAGGGACACTTGCCCACTCTGTCATCACCAAATCACTACTTCTTGTTCAATAAAACGGCTGAATATGATTAGTGATCCCCATTATTCAGTATGTGGACTAATGGCTCTCCATTATCCAGTGATGTAGACTCGAGTCGATAGATTCAGACTCAAGTCAGACTAAAGTCACTTCAGTGACTCGACTCGGCCTTGACTCAGCAAAAATTATACGCTGACTCAACTCGACTTGAGACTTGCATATTTTTAGTGACTGACTTGCTGCACTTGGTTCAGTAACATAATACATTCATCCAGAAACCTTACAACTTACTGGTGACATGATGATCTGTCTCAAGCCCAAAGTATGGACACATTTCTCAGACAGAACAGGAAATAGGTTAGGCAATGGGCTTGATGTGGGGTTGAGGTCTGCTCAGCAGCCAGTCCCTGCTATGTATAGGAGGAGCTTTCTAAAACTTTTCCTAAAAGCAGAAGGCAAGGCTCATGCCCAGAATTCAGGGTGTTTAACTCAGAAGGGAACAGGAAATGTGTTAGGCAGTGGTCTTGAGGAAGAAGAATTCTTCCTTCTAAAGCTCTTAAAACTTCAATAATGGGGAATAAGAAGGATCCTATTCCCCACGTCTGAAAAAGCCTCCAGCTTTGCAAATGTGAAGTAAGGATCCTATTCTCCACTTCCAAAGCTACAGATGGCAAACTCACAAAAGTAGAGGGCCAACTCTACTTAAATTGTTAAAACTGACTTTCAACTCTGTCCAGAAATTCTGGAATACAGATTGGGGCATAAAGCTGGCTCCCAGACTTGAGACTTGACTTAAAAGTAGCTTGTAAGGACTTGAGATTTGACTTGAGACTTGAAAGTAGAGAAATGAGACTTGACTTGAGACTTGGAGCAAAAGACTTAAATACATCACTGCCATTATCCAGCATGTTGACAAAAAGGCAATACTGTGTTTCATTCTGCAATTAGAGCTTTGAATCTGTACTGAAAATTAATCTGTCAGAAAACCATATACGCCAAAGATATTGTAGGAAGCTGAGAAAGACTTTTTGGTGTGACTAACCAACCTGACTGTTTTGTTGAAGAAACTGTTCTTTTGGAAAGAGGAATGAACTGGGAGGCACACCCTCTCTATGACATTGATATTTCCTATGGGCTACCACTTAAATGGCCTTTATCCATAAGGAGTTGCATTTTGGGTTGGAGGAAACAGCCCCTCAGTGTCTGCCTAAAGATCTACTAGGAGTGGATGAGTCAGACTTAATGTTTTGCTAGAAAAGAAACATTGAATGGCTTTGGATATTGGCACCCTGGCATATATAAGAGGCAAATAAAACAAAAGAACTAAAGGGAGTGTCACAATTGTCTAGATGAATACAAATGACTCCCTGCTGCCATGTAAAAAGGTTCATAGGGATAAGAGTATTGAAGTGTTAATAAAGGGCTGTTTACAAAGTGCAAAGTCAAGTGATAACCATCTCAAAAAGGAATATATCCTCATATTAACTTTGTCAAGCCTATTATATTAAAAATATCTCACAGTGAGTCTTAATCCTCATGCTACATAAAATAGAGAATTTGGAAAAGTGACTCTTTAAAAAGTAATTAACTATAGTTATGGTTCCAATTTCCCCTGATGTGGTCACTATATTATTATTATTATTATTATTATTATTATTATTATTATTATTATTATTATTATTATTATTAAACTATTATTATTACTATTATTATTGTTAATATTTAAAAAGCTCTTTACTTTCTCATCACTTACTAGTTTCTATTTTAGGGGAAAATGCAACAAGCCACTGGCCTATAGCACAGAAGACATTCCACTCTTGGCTATCTTGTTGTCTCCTCAACAAATGCAAAAGACACATGAGGCCTAGTATGAATAAGCATTTCAATCATGCAATAATCCACTTCTAATGAGGCCACACATTAACTACAAAAGTAACTTATAATTTACCACACATTATCCCTCACAATAATAATGTTATACCCAATTCTTCTACAAGCAAGGGGATCCTACATTTAAGGAAATGGATTCTGTGTCATCGTGCATTGGGAATTTTATAGCTGAGGGTTTAACCCCTCCAACATTAGCTAAAGGAACCTGATTTGGCTTCAGCTAATAGACTTTGCCTGTTCCATTGTGTAAAATTACCTCAATAGCTGCAGTCTACCATCGTAGTGGCCTGAGGCATCATACTGGATAGGTGGAAATACAGTTCTCAGAGGAGGGTGTTTTGTAACTTCAAAATGCAGGAGCCAAACATCTTCAGTTTTCTTGCTTTTGTTGTCACTCAGCTAATGGCCGTGGGGCATATGCCACTTTTCGTGTACATATACTTCCGGTAACATCCAAAATGTACCGGTAGACTCTGTGACTGTAACACTAATACCTTCTTTCCTCTATATGCTATTTTACCATCTTTTCCTGATGAAGAAATCATGAAGCTGCAAAAGCTAGCATGTGATTTGCACCCTTTGATTGGCTCAAAAAAAGTATCATTACAGGACGGAGTGGGAATTTTGTTTTGGTTTTGATTATATCCTTATGACTGGAAAATGGAATTAATTATAAATAACTAATATTCTCAGCTAGTAACTTCCAAGTTGTGCCAAAATATATAGTCTCTACAACTTCTGACTCACTTCTCAGTCTGAATGGAGTCCTTCAGCCATTCTTATTTATGAATGTATTGGATTTTTACCCTGCATTTCTCTCAAAAATGCCCAAGTAAGTATAATGGCCATGCAAGATGTGGTGAACAACCAAGTTGCTGCCTGTCAACAAATGAAAAGCAAGATACTTTTAGGAAAAACCCATAACAGGATTATCAAATGTTGTGTGTTTTCTAATAATACCCAAATGAAGAGTGTGAGAGGAGATAGTAATCCAAAATAGTTGATGGATTTTGGACCCGTTCCTCAATTACTTTTGACAACTTCACCTACCTACCTACTTACTTACTTCCTGTTCTAAAATGGACATTTATGAACTGATTTTGGTCAAATTACATTTTCATTGAGGGCAACATCTCAAGCAAACAAGCTCAGAACCAAATGGTAAATGTTTGTCTTTAAATAAAAAGAAAAGAAAACATGTAGTTAGAGATCCATTTCACATGGAACATGGTATGATCCTTTTTTCTTAAAAAGAGGATTGTTGGTGGTATCAATCTTTTTTGTTTGTTTCATTCAAATCATAAACAAAACCATTTAACATCAACCCAGACAATACCAGACAAATTCCTTAGCTGTCACATAAGTTTCAGTTGTATGGTTCTGTTGTCTTGACACAAAGCAAAAGCTGAAAGAAAATACACAAGTGACAAAATGTGTTTAAATGCATTCACTAATCCCAGCCATTCCTTTTCCTTCCTAAAAGCTTTGGTGCCAAGTGCACATTTCTCTTGCTTTATTACTCTCATGCTTTTTCACTTCCCCCACTCCTTCTCCACCTCCCAAACCCACTGATGGAAGCATCTGGTAAAATCTGAAGGAGGAGTCCATAGGATAAGGGACTCCTTTTTCTTTAGCTTATGCATATGCTCTCACACTCTAATGTACAAACATAAATGTTCACACATTTTAAACATTGGGAGTACCTCTTTCCACTGTGTAGCAGAAATCTAAAACATGTTTTCTGTGCAAGATGAAGTGGGTGATGTGCAGAAAAAAAATTGCATGTATTTCTGTGCAGAATATTTTCCCAGAATACTTTGGGATGTGCAAAAACCAAGAGAAAATTGCCCAAATGCATTGCTGCTACATTATTCTTCCTGATGGGGCTTCTTGAGTCTTGGAGTGTGTTCTGAGTATCTTCCACATACCTACAGGTCTTCAGTTCATATCTTTTGATATAAATATCAAAAATTATGGGAGACATGGGGCAAGGTTCTGTATCATGTTGGTGGAAGATAAGTCTCCACCAGGATCCTTAGAACAAGTGGTGGAAAATGTGGAGGCTGCTCCCTCCGCCCAGTTACTTCCTGCAGCATGCAACAATCATGGAGTTACCAGGGGCAGTACCATTTCTCTGGGTTCATGCCAGCTACTTTCAAGTATTTAAAGCAGAAGGAGCAAACCTAGTCCCTGGTATAAGGCAGCTTCTTCCACCCTACGTGCTAATCATACCCTGGGAGAATGGAGTTCTGCCTGGCAAAATCCCAGTTATTATCCAGGATCAGGGCCTTGCAGAAAGAGGGACTGGATACTTCCTTCTGTAAGGTTTAAAAAAGTACATATGTTGGCATGAATTGCAGTTACATCAGGATGCTAACCAACAGGATGCTAACTAGAATGCTACTTGCATTGGTTTGCAGAATAAAATCCTGAAATAGTAAAATTATAATTTGTTTCATTTCATTGTTAACACTTATACTGAGGATATTTGTGAACCAAGAGTACTAATTTGGTTTTACAGTAGTTTTTATGTTCAACTATTCTTTTGCACCACTACCATCCAAATTGCCTTTGTGAAAACTGGATGCTGTCATCTGACACTATACCATGTCTTCTTGGACTATTGTTCTTTGAAACATTGCAACATGAAAGACACATGAAACAAATCCAGGACAGAAGTGGATTAAGTGGTATCAGATTTTGGAGCAATGGTAAAACTTTGATTAGACAAAAGCCCTTTCCACACCTTACCGTTTCACATCTTCCTCTGGTCATGATCCTGGCAGCACCTCTGCCAGGAAGAGAGTGCAACAGGAATGTTCCCCTCGACATCGGGCTGGCTTCCTGTGGAAGGGAATGCAATGGGCATACCTCTTCCTTCTGCAGTGCAGCCAGGCACTTTCCCACATCACATTGGAGCAGGAAGCAGCTTCATTGTGCTTCCAAGCCTTCCACAGGGCAAGTAAGTGCAAGACAGTTGCATGACTGGGGGTCATGGATGGGGAAAAATTGTCAATGATTTACTCCACAATTGTGCTCGCTGGCAATGGGAGAAGGATGGGACTGTGATCATGACATCTTATGGAAGTGTCATCATGGTTCCCACTCCACTCTCATCCCCATGCTGGGGATGAGGATCAAATGGCTCATAGGTAGATGTGATAGAGTGAAGATATGACACAGTGAGATGTTGTACCTTTGCATGCCTTATGCCCACTGAAATTAGATTGTATATTATTCTCTAAGAGTTTAGGCACAGCATACTTTTGGCTACTTCCTGTTTGTTTGTTTCTTCATACCCACTCTCTTCCGCATCACACAGACACCTTCCTTTTGTTCTCTGGATCTCATCTGCTCATTCTCTGCCTGAAGATCATGAAGCATGTGCTTCCAAGAGCAATTTCAAGCTAAGAAGCTCCAACACTTGATACTCTTTGTTTCTTTATTGTCCTCAAGAAGGTGAACCTGCGTTATGCACAAATATTTGTGAATAAGTCTACTTTTATATATCTTATGGAGGAGACAAATTTGGTTTTCTTTCTCTGCTAGATTTACTGTGGTGCGGGGAGATAGAGGGCAGGTAACTGCTTCTAACTTTTGCCTAGTGTGTTAATTACTCTGGTAGAGAGATCCACTAAAATCTTTCACATTTTCCCAAAATATATCAGCATAATCAAGTGATGTTTTATGTTTTATGATATGCAATTGACACTTGGAATTAGAAAATGCAATACAGTTTTCATAGAAAGTTTAACAAGACAAGCTGCATAAGATGTGGCTGGATATTAGTATTTTCCATTACAGGTTTAGTTGATCTTATCCTTCACATTCATGACTTGCATTTTTATAATAGTCTTCTGACTCTTTTATGAATAAAGAATCTGTCAGCAGTCTCCAGCTCTGACTACATGAAAATCAGCTGCATCTTTTAAGAGAGACAGCATAGAGAAAGCAAGTGCTTCAGACATGTTGCAAAAGAAAACAAATTTAAGTTTAAAGGGACAAGCAGGCATAGTTTCAGAAATGCTGCAAGATGATATTCAAGTTCCCACACAAACAAAACCTCCGTGATCGCAGAAACCAATTCACATCTCACTTTCCATTAATGCACAGCACCAATCATGGAAATAATATACAGTCCTCCTTCCATATTTGCAGGTTTGACCTTTTTGAATTTGATTATTCACAAAGCATCCATGCTTCCACCTCCCCATTCTCCTCCTCTCATTCCCTTGCCTTTTGCCTGAACATATGAGCCTTCCTTCTTTGTGTCAGGGCAAAAGGCAAGGGAATGGAAGGGGGAGCACCGTGCATGAAAAAGGAAGATGTGTACATGCCTTCCTCCCTATTCCTTTGCCTTTTGTCTCAGCATAGAGAACATGTGCCAACACAAAAGGCAAGGGAATGGAAGGACGAGCACCATGCATGGAGGAGGACAGTGCATGTCTGCCTTTGCTTCTCCGATTCCCTTGCCCTTTGCCTGGGTGTGGAGGAGGTACACCAAAGCAAATGGCAAGGGAATCGGGGGGAGCACCACACATGGAGAAGGACAGTACATGCATGCCTTCCCCCATTCCCTTGCCTTTTGCCCAGGTGTGGAGAAAACTTGCTGAGGCAAAAGGCAATGGATTGGAAGGAGGGAGCCCCAGAAGTGAAGGAGGGGGAGCATGGGGGTGAGTTATGCACAGTTTTTCCACTTTTGTGAGGGTTCTGCACCCTGAAATCTCATGAAAGTGGAGACGGGCACTGTACAGTTAAGTTTACTGTGGTTCCTTTTGAGTTGGAATGTCTTTAATAACCTAAATTACAAAGAGTGGTTCAGAACAGTGAGATTAAAAACATGTAAAAATTTACAGAACTTATTTATTTATTTAGATATTTATATTCCACTTCTCTCCAGAGCTCTCCAGAGCTCTCAGGGCAGCGTACAATAAAACTAATCACACAGATTTAAAACAAAATACTAAATGTGATGTTAAAAACTAAAGAACATGTTAAACAATTTAACAAATTAAAAGGCAAAGTAAGAGAGCTGGTTTAAAGCAAGTTAAAGTCATGTACATGTGAGGTTTTTGTAAAACTAATTAGGCCCCCAAAGCTTTAGTGAACAACCATGTTTTTTTCACTTGGTGCCTTAAGAGCAACAATCTTAGTGCCACTTTAGGGATGTAATCATGTCCTATAATAATTGCATCTGCCCAAGAAGCATTTTTACCCCAAGGTCTCTATGAAGTGATTACAGGTTGGTTGGGGTTACTATTGGGTGTATAGAGGTTTCAAATTTCAGACTGCAAAAAGTAATGGTGCCCAACAATGTTACCACTGATGGATGCCATGTGTCTCTCCAACTGGCTGAGGTGCAAATAGGGCAAAGTGATAAGGAGTGGAGCTGAAGGAGCAATGGGAAAAAATTGTATTTATGGCTCTCCAACACGTGGTGGGGCCAGCAGTAGCAGGAACAGACAAAAAGGAAATAAGCATGCTCAAAGAAATGACAGCAAAGCAAGTAGCCAGCCAGGAAGAAAGGAATTTCAGCCCTATATTGGACTGCATCATAATATGGCACTTCAAGATCCACATAGACTGCTCCATGCACATTTGCTGCCTAGTGTGAGCTGCTAGCATAGCAAAGCTTGTGCCTGGCCCTTTGGTTGCTTGAGTGCCACAACAGGGTAGCCAGATCCCTGTTGACTATCAGTAGTCATGGTGAAATGCCCTAGTAGATTAGGAGGGTAATGGCAGCAAGGGTGAGCTAAAGAAATTTGAGAGAGAAGAACATGAGAAGGTTTCAGGACTATTGACTCGTTTGTAACTTGCTAACAGGAAGGAGGAATATGTGTTAACCTGCCCCAGAATGTAATTTCACCCCTGACAACAGTGAGGCATACTCAAGAAAACACCTATCTATATATGCTGAATATTCACATTGGAAATAACTTTCCAAGCACTGAGGTTTGGGGTATCACTGGAAGGTATCCTTGGAAGAGATGGACAGTGGGTGTGGGAACAAAGCCACTGAAGTGTCCCTTGTGCCAGTCTCTTACAGAAAAACTTTCAGGTCTAGTTGAGACTCATTCAACCATGAAATGAAAGTGATAACTAGTAGGGTTAGGGAAATATGGCCAGTTTCACTTTCTCCCATATTCACTTTAAAAAAAACCCTCTTAAGTATGAAGAATCTTGCAAATTTTGGTAACTGCAGAACAGCAGATGGTACCTTGCCCCTATTCCCAAAGTCATGGGACTCTAGGACTGTCATATTATTTTGTCACCTAGGCCAGAAATTCTCATAATCACTTCTCACCTCTTCTGGTGATACAAGTACAGTCATGATAAATTGAACAAAAATTATTTGTTGCCCTTGAATGGCAGCCAAAACTCCTGTACAAAGATGCCACATCATTATGTTTAGCGACAGGACTGGACCTAGTCCTGGCTAAAAGGTTGGCCTTGCCTCTTGTCAAAAAATCTCAAATCAAAGGGTTAGAAAGCTGTCAGAAAAGTGTTCTGGATTCTGAAATCTACACCTAACTCTCTCTCATTGCCAAAAAAACCCCCCAGAAAAGTTCATCTGATTTTAATAGATTTATCCTTTTCTCTCTTGAGAAGAGGCTCAGAAAGGATGAAGATGAGACTCTGTCAGTCCTTTGTACTATAATTTTGTTCCATTAGCTCTTTCAGACAGGCAAAGATTTCTCAGTGATTGCTTTATTATTTGCTCTTTCTTTTCTTTCTTTCTTTTTTTGAAACATGTCTCTTTTGCTTTTTAGCTTGAAAGAGGAAAGAATAGAAAAGGGCAGACCAATTAATTGAAATCTTTATTATACAGACACCTTTGCCCACTCTTAGTTGAGGGTTGCTTTGTTTTTCAGAGGGAAGGAGGGAGGAAGAAAGTTAGTTAATGGCTTTCTCCTCTTCAAATATTCTATTACTCTTCCAGAAATGCACATTTTTGCCATTATATTCATACATTAAAAAAAAATTGAAAGTTGAGCGAAACTAAAGATACATTTACTTTTTTTACCATTCAGTATGAAGATTTGATGATGTTACCATCAAAGATAAACATTTTGTCTTGGAGTTGATGAGGTGGCTGGGAAGTCCAATCATCATCATCATCACCACCACCACCACCACCATCATCATCATCATCATCATCATCCATTTCTTACCCACCTCTTCCTGTGTATTGAAGCAGAGGCAACAGCCATTTCCGCACTACACTCTTATAGAGCGATGATTCACTTTCAACATCCTATGGAATCCTGGGGTTTGCAGTTTAGGATGGTGAAAGTGGAATCATCATGCTATAAGAGTGTAGTATGGAAATGGCCAACAATAAACTCATAGCATCCGTTAAAAGAGAATATAAAATCAATATCTTTTAAGTACATCAATATATATTTTAAAAACCTTAATTTGAAAATAATCTGGATAGGCCTGCTGGAAGAGACTGACCTTTACTACTGATTTAAATAGAGACAACATCTTGAGCTGACATATCTCTTCTGGCAGACCATTCCACAGTTGGGGTTGCAGCTGAAGACAACGTACTCTGCATATCAGTCAGCCTAATTTTGTAAGTAAATGCCCTACAGATGACCTGAGTGAATGGGGCAGATTATACCGGAGAAGGCGATCTTGTAGGTAACCGAGACCCAAACCATGCACAGCTCTAAAGATAATAACCAACAGTTTCTACTTTGCCTGAAAACTAATTGGCAGTCAGTGGAGAATACTTTATCAATGTCACAAAGTCCTTAAGCACAGTTTTAAAAAAAATCTTGAAAGAACAACGTACAAATAATCAGGGACACAAGTTCGATATCATGTGAAAAATAATATCCTACTTGAAATGACAGCTTCAACTATCTCTTTCTATTAGCACCTATTATACTTCTAGAACCCTCTCTTTCATTTCTTCTTTGCTTCTGTGTTAAAATTCACATGGAAGCTGCAGGCCAGCAGAAGGATTAAAATGAGTTAAGGAGGGGTCACACAAATAACCACGGGCTGAGATCCTGCATTATGGGTTGCAGTACATAACTTTATAATGATGGAGGTACACTGCTGATGCCATACACAAGGAGGACTGTGTTTATACACCACAGAGTGCCATGCAAGATGCAATGGGGGTGCCCACCACATATTGGAATACCACAGAAGATGTTGTATTGCACAACTGAGGCTCCTTGCACATAGGAAGGCAGTGCAAAAAGTGGGGATGAGTTTTCCAGCCAGGTGCAGAACACCCATGAGTTTCCATTGTCATCTATTTGGAACTATTAGTACCCTGTGCCTCCATTGTAGGCTGTTGCCCTTCCTCACCTTGCCCTGTTATTGGGCAAGGGCAGCCATACTGCAAAGTGCCATACTGTTGTGTATTATGACCATTGTACATAACCACACTACTTATTCCTCTTGTGCAACAGTTCTGATGATACAACTATGACAATTCTCTCCTCCTGGGAGGATACAACAAGCATTGCACACTGCACTTCTAAACTATGCAATCATAGTTTATAATGCAATAAATTCTCAACAGGACATCACCTTGGGATCCAATGGTACTTTAATATTGTTGAAATAGAACTGTCCAATAAACATTATTGCTGGCAATCTAAATCAGCAGGTCTTTACACCTTTGCAAACACTTTTTTGGAACTTGTTTGAGGTTTTCTGTCTCATAAAGCATATTACTATGAGGAAAAGTTAAGGAGCCACATGAAACAGCAGATCTTGAGGGACAGAGGAAGGAGACCCCATCCCTTATCAAGATGTTCCCCTTGAATCCTTTATTTTTTCCTTTTGTTGGAGGACAGAACTATGTATGCCACAGAACACGGAATCCCTATAGTGACCTGTTAAGGAGAAATAGGATGCAAGTACTAGTCTGGTCAGCTTCACGAACAGAATAGGGAAAGAGTGTCATTAATCCTATACATCTGATAACAATGTGTCTTGGGCCAGTTCTGCACATTGCAGCAGTCTCTATGCAGGACAAACAGCAGCACACAGAATTCTATTTCCCTTGCTGTCATGTGATAACAATCACCTCTTGTTTCAGATATTGCATGCCCTAAATATCAGTAGCTGCAGAGTACAAAAAGAAGATGCAGTTAGATGTAGTACAAAATAGAAAATTGCGGTGCAAAGATTTTGGTAAAAATTGCAGTAAATAGAAAATTGCAGCCCAGTACTTGCAGTATAAAATATAACATTGAAGATCTAGTATAAAATAGAAGATGCAGTTACACTCATGTACTTGTTGTATGCTTCCCATTGGTAATGGTTGGCCATTCTGTGAACAGAATGTTGAACTGGATAGGTTTTTGGTAAGATTTAGCATGCTTCTTAAGTTCATTTAAGGAAAGAGATAAAGGCCAATCTAGGAGCTATCTCTTTGTTCCAAAAGTTTTTTTTCGTAATCCCTTTCTATCTCTTTGGTAGGGGTGGAAAGAATATTAATAAATATTCAAATCCTGAATGAGAAGATGTTTCCCAAATGTTGGGCTGCAATGATGAAAAGAACAATAGACAGATCAGAATCTTCAGTCTGCAACATATTCTGCATGAAAAAATGCATTTTTTCTGCAGGAAATGTTAATATTACTACAGAAATGCTATTTTTCTGCAGAAAGTGAGTTTCACACTCCTGAAGCATGAAATTCTGCTCAGAAACCAACACTTCTGCCCCACTGCCATCCACATGTGGATTTTTCAAGGAGGAAATCCTGAACTGTAGATAGATCTCAAAAACTGCACATTTTTCAAAGACTTTCTTGTAGTTTTTAATTTATGCTGTGAAAAATCCATACATAGGGAGAGGGGAAAATGGTTGAATAATTCATTCTTGCCCAAGATAGTGAAATTTATGAAGATTTACATTCTTTCTCTTTGGTCTGCCATTTCAGGCTGACACATGCATTGTGTCACATAAAATTTTCTTTTTTATTCATTTCTTTGTTTCCATTAAGAAAGCTGGATGTTGCCTTCCAGCCAAAGGCTCTCAGACCAGAGTACAAAACAATAAAATAGAACTGACAAAATGATAAAACAAAATTTAAAAGCCTACACTAATGACATTCCGACAAAATACACAGCAGTAAAACCTCAAGATTAAAAACAAAACAAATCACATTAAAATCTAGTGGAAAAAGGAAAAAGAACATAGTAAAAGCATCTAATTGATATCCTGTAACAACTGAGGAATTGAAAAGATCTCATTTTAGCAATGTAAAATTGTAGCAATGAAAGCAATGAAGTAGCAATGAAAAATTATCAGAATTGGTGTCTACAAATGGGACCCCACAAATTAAAAAAAAACCCTCTCTGCTCCACCCATTTCTCCAAGTTATCATCTGTTTAACAACAAAAGCCTGTGTGTGAGATCTTCCAGCAATCTCTCCATTATCCATTCTGAAACACCCTTCATCGAGTTTCATTAGATAAACCTGGATTCTGTTGTACTGGAGGAAAAAAAATTTCTCTCTATCCATGCTCTCCATATAATGCATACTTTTATACATTGTATACATACCTCTCCTCTCTCTCTGTGTGTGTCCCTCCCCCACATGTGCACACACCTTGCTTGCCTTGCCTCTCTTCTTTTAATGATGTGCCGCTATATTCCTAAGAGAAAAACAATAGAATATGGGCAGGCATTCACCTCTGAATATTAGACTAGAGTCCAGTTGGCATACGAACTCAACAGGATCTCAGCCATACTCTCCAATTCTTTTATATTTCATTTGCTGGGGGAAATAACAAAGCAGGAGAGGTCACATAGAATAATTGGAGAAAATCTCCACAAGGGGAAGAGCACAAATGTATAAAGTTGACAAGGAAGTTGAAATGAAATGTTACTCATGAACAGCCTGTCTAAAAATTTGTGATTTTTTTTCTCCAGCGTTAAGCAGAAATAGTTTAACGATAGGTGCCCTTAGGAATGTTAGAGTGCTGCTACATAGCCTGAGAGCTCGACCTTGTCAAATACTTTGAGGAACCCCGTCTACTTTTTAAGAACATGACAATGCACTGAAAGGCCTCAATAAATTCTGTTTGTACTTTGCTAGGGAAATATATGAAAGCCTCACTTTATATGGAGCCAGTATCAATTCTCAGCATATCTAGCTCTTGGGGAAAAAAACAAAATTTGGAATTTATATTTAGCCTTGTATAGAGTTTTACTATCCAATGGTTTCCATATTTAGGGCTTAACAATACTAAGGACTTATTACCTGTAATGAGAGAAAACCTCCCATGAATGCTGATAGCAGCTTTATTTCTCACTGGAAATAGCACTGGAAATATGTGTTGCAGATGTGGGTGAGTCCAAAGCCAGCTGTCACTGTAAAATAGCAAGGATTATTGCCCTCTTTCCCCTAAATATAGTGGCAAGGGAGCATCTGTATCTCATATCAACTGTTTGTTAAAAAAATTAAACTGTACAGAGGGAAGGGAAGTAGGATGAGAATTTTGCAGTCATTTTTATCATGTTACCTCTGTGTAGTTGGATCCAAGCTAAGGCCCTTTCCGCAACTCACCTTTTTGTGGATCACATGAGCAGCAGCCTCTAGTGAGAGGCTCTCATGTCCCGGTTCCTTCAGCTCCACAGCTGTTGCCTGCTCACGTGAGAGCCCCTCATCTTCCTTCCGCAGTGCAGCCTGGGATTTTTCCAGGCTGCACTGGGACAGGAAGTACGAGCACCACTGCAGAGCTCCACATGCACGGCAAGTGTGCACGGGGCCTCGGAGCGATGCGCAATCACGCACCATTTTTGGCTCGCAGCCACAAATGAAATAGTGTTTGATCAGCACTTGCCAGGCCCTGGAATGTCCCGTGATTGAGAGTGCATCATGTGGACCGCTCCTCACAGTCGCGCAATGCTCCAGGGGCCATTTCACATGGCAAATGCCGTGCGAAAAGGGCCTAAGAATTAGACCTGCTGAAAACAGTTGGACTGAATGTTGGGAAAAGGGGCAGGTGCTGGAAGAAGGTGAGGAGGGTGCTGCGCTCTGAGGAAGGGAGAATGAAGCAGACCTGTTTGTCCTAGACCTGGCTTGATCCAGAGATCTGCCTGGCTGTTCAGACCTGAACACAAAGAGGTGTCAGGCTGGGTGGGCCTTGAGCGAGCACCCAAGCCTTGCTCAAGGCCTGCCCAGCCTGACACCTCTTTATGTTCAGGTCTGAACAGCCAGGGAGATCTCTGGATCAAGCCAGGGCTAGGACAAACTGGTCTGCTTTGTTCTCCCTTCCTCAGAGAGCAGCATCTTCTTCACTCTTGTCCCCCCTTGGCTTCCTTCTTCCAGGGATAGCTCCCTTTACTGCTTTCCTTAAATCTGCCCCTTTTCAGATATAAGGACAAGCAGTAATTTATCTCTTCAATGACTGTAGTACTATTGGAACTATGGTAAAATGGTACTATTGGTAACATGTATACTCCAAGATGTAGAATAATACTCTGTGAGACTGTTTTAAGGAAACCAGAACATCAAGTGTTTATTGCAACACTGTTACCTAAATTTGTTTGTAACTAAATGTTTATGAAACAGCACACCCTTCATCTTTCTCTCTCTCAATCCTTAATTCATTGACTGTCTCTCGTACACCCTATTTCTCAGTTCTCTCTAACACAGAGCTCTTCAGCTGTCTCTTCAACTATCTCCCAAACTCTAAAACTCTAAACTCCCCTTCAATCAACCCAAACATCAGTTAAAATCCATTATAACACTCTTTCCACCAGCCCCTTCTCTGGGCTATCCAAGATTCCATTTTCAACAACCAATCACCGTTTAACATTCTCGGTTGCTAAAGAGGCTCTGTTGTCGAGCCCCCCATCAAGTTCATCTCAGGTTGTCGCAACTACAATGGCCATTTCTGCACTACCATGTTACAGTGCTATCATTCCACTTTCAACTTCCTATAGAATCCCAGGGTTTGGAGTTTAGGGAGGGACATTTACAATTCTCAGTCAGAGAGCTCTTTGGCCTCACGAAACTGCAAACCCCAGAATAGCACAGGATGTTGAAAGTGGAATAATAGTACTATATAACAGTGTAGTGCGGAAATGGCCAATAACTCAAATCCTATTGATTTCAATGAGTCTAGGTTATGATCCAGATCTAATCTTATGTTATCTAGAAGTACAATGGTAAGTTCTTCCTGTTGGGCTATCTTTTGGTGATTTCAACAGGGAATATATGAGAATGACTCAGTCCATGCTTCCTTCTCTATGTGTGGATCTCCTTCTCTATAGATTTGCATTGTCTTGCTTTTCTTTTCTTTCCATCTCTCCTTTCTTCAAGGATTTATATATCCTACCTTGATCTAGCCAATCTATAACCTCCTGTCTTTCAAAAAGAGCCTAAAACTAACTATTTAACTAGCTAACTTCCTTACTATGAACATCCTCATCTATCCCTTGTGAGATAATCCAAATCAGCTGAGTCTGATTCTGGCTTTATAACTAAAACCCCTTGGAAGGCAGTAGCAAGATGCAATCTTACCCCATTGTTAGGCTTCATTTTAAGTGTTAGAAAAGAAATAGTGCCACTTATGATCTAATCATTCTCTGGTGGCCACTCTGGAGGCGGAAAGGAAAGGCAAGAAAGAAAAGCAACAACAGCTTAACACTGAGCAAGACTGACAGCTGAGCCAGACATTTGTTATAAGAAGAAATAACTTGAAGGGGGAAATTGTCTTCCAGTTTCTAGCCTTTAAAAAACAACAACATGTGAAGTAGACAGAAATCTTCCTTTGGCTGTATTCATAGGGTTAGAAGTCTCTGCTCTGAATCTGGCAGAATATGCAAAAAGAAACCATAATAGGTACATGAGAGAAGGGTGCAAAGCTCTCTTGGCTTTGTTGTCTGCAAGGAACGGTCTTTCATAAGTGGCAAATAGCAAATGTCACTTAGGAAAGTCAGGCAGAGAGAGTTACAGAACTGGACAAAGACCCTTTTTGCATGTTACCCATTTGTGCGGCTGGGAGGGGGGCGTCTCACGCGAAAAGCTTCATCCGGAACACTGCCACTTCCCTGCTCCTTTGTCCCGCAGGTCACTTCCTGGTAGTGCGACTGTCGCGCTTGCGCCCCGCCCCTTCCTTTCGCAGCACAGCCTGGGAGCTGTAGGCTGCGCTGGTGGAGGAAGCGTGACTGGGACAACTTGTTCGGCACACCGCACGCAGGTAAGTGTGTGAGGGCCCCGTGAGCATTGCGTGACCGCGTAGTATTTTTGGCTTAAAGCCGAAAATAATAAAATGCGCAATCATCCCATTTTAGGCTCGTGAGCGTCGCGTGAGTGCATCGTACGGACCAATGCTCCCATTTACAAGACACTCAAGCGGCCCTCACGCAAAAAAAAACCGTGTGCGAAAAGGGCCATAGTATAGCAGTACATTCACTTCCAATTAAGGACAATATACGTTTCATGCCTGGATATGAACTATCTGGTCAGTTGGCTGAGAAAAGATAGCAGTCTGATGCAGTTAGTTAGTATCTGTGAGGCTGCATAAGGAGCAAATCCCTGGAAGATGGAAGTTGGGATATTTACATCAGCCTCATATAAACATTTGAGTTTCTTGGAGAGCTGGAGAGGGATAGCAATCTCTCAAGGAAAGCCAATTTGCTAATAATTTGGTTTTGAATATTATTTGCACATTCTAGTATTCAGCATATCTAGGACAATCCTAGAAACCTCTCTTTTCCTTTTGCTTCATCTAAAATGGATGCATAGGTATCACATGAGGCACCTTCCCATGCACAAAGAGAAAAAAAATGTAGTTACAGGCTATTAATAAGTATTGTTAGAGCCTGGAATGTCACTTTTTAAAAAGCAATTCATTCTGTAACCTATTATAAACCCCGAAACAAAACTTATTACCATTAACTTACACATTGTTGAAAAGTTATCTCTGTATTGCTCTTTATTTTATTTTTTTTGTTACTTATGAAAAGTTCATTATTTTGAAAAAAAGGAAGCTGTCTAAAAAGTGAGAAGCATTATGAGTGCTCCCAAAATAACATGAGGAAAGTTAATGGCATTTCCATACCTTCAGTTTTATGCAAAAAGAAGGCATTACACCCTCATTATCCCAAGAAGTAACATGATACATTGCTTTCAAGTTCTGATGATTTAGTTATGAAAGTTAATTTCATGAACTCTTCAGGAGGCAAAGTACACAAATAATTTCCAGTCTGGGCCTTCTGATGCATCCTGAAAAAAGAACTGCAGAGGTTGTGTATATGTCAGGAACATTTATTCTTAAGTGGGCCTTAATAGTAATGATAATTTTAGTTCTTCGTCAAAGCATCAGAAATGTTAGACTATTTTCTGAGCTAATTTGAGAATTGGGAGTTAACTCATCAACTTTCATGGACCCCAAAACAGCCTTCCCATTGGTTGCCCACCACACAACCCTCATGTCCCCCCCTTATCTTAGGCCATTTCTGCACTAGTCTGTTATAGCACGATGATTCCGCTTTCAACATCCTCTGGAATCCTGGGGTTTGCAGTTTTGGGAGGAGACAGGTGGCCCCTCCCAAAACTGCAAACCCAGGATTCCAGAGGATGTTGAAAGTGGAATCATTGCGCTATAACAGGCCAGTGTGGAAATGGCCTTAGTTTGGTAGCGGTAGCAACAACATGGCAAGGAGGGGAGGAGAAACTTCCTCTTTCCCTTATGCGTCTGGGAGATCTCCTGCATTACTATATGCCAGGCCATGAGGTTCAGAGCTCATGAGGAAAGTAATTCTCCCACTGATTGGTGCAATCATTTGAAGTTAAATTTTATGAAGCTCTGATGTTCTTCTCCAAGCCTGCCTTGGGAGAGGTTTTATGGCAACTCTAGCAAATAACTTTCTGAGTACATTTTCCCACTTTACACAGTAGCCCACCTGGGAGAAAACAACAAGTCATAAGAACTGATTTGTAAGAGTGTGTCCCATAGACTTTTTATAGCAATGGAAAATAACATTGGAAAAGTCATTGCCCTGTATTCAGGTCAGACTGGCAAAATTTTCCAGTGTAGAAGTGCAAGAACTTCAGAGCTTCCCAAATATCTGGAGTGGCTGTCAGATGCTTATGAAATATGCTCCTAGACAGTAAAAACTTCTTGTGTACTTATTGTCTAAAAAAAGCATAGAGTCCACCATCAAGTACTGAATACATTTCCAAAATAGGGAGATGAGTTAGATGTCCATTCATGAATATATATGCCAGGCTTTCATCCGGTAATTACATTGATCAATCCATTAATGCTTTTCTTCAGCTTCTTTTCCACAGTTCTAGGTTGCTCAATTGCTCACTGTTTGCTACAACTCTAATTCTGAACATTTAAGTAAATATTGGCACATCAACACATGAAGAGTGAAATGTTTGCCTCAACTGTTCCACAAACACAAAAAGCATCACATACTGAGTCATAGAATGCTACTTCATGATTAATGATATATTTTCCCCGGATCTTTTTTTTTTAAAAATATTTGACAGGCACTATTTCTATGACAGCCTCGTAATATCTCCATTCCAGTAGCTCAGTAACACCACTTTATTCATGATAATTGATTGGAGTCAGTTCTGTTTAATGGAGTCTCCATTGTTTTGCATTCATAGTGTGCAGGGAAGATGGATGCCATAGCTCCTTGAACAATCCAGGACGCAATCAAGAGCACTGAACATAGCAGTAGTTAGAACATTAGGAACCAGCCAAGGAACCTCTAGAATTAAGGTACAAAAGCTGAAAAGAACAAAGCAAAGGTATCCAGATTCCAAGAGGCCTTGTGTGCTAATTGCATCCATTCCTGATGAGACCAGATTTGGATGTGATGATGTATTCTTTGGTTTCATTCAGACTGGATTATTCCAATACACTCTAGTGCCAGCAGGCATTTACTTCCAGGATCAATTCTGCATTTTCCCAATTTGTTTCTGCCTATTTGCTAGCCCTAAATGGCTTAGATCCAGGACCTAGGAATCTCCTTATTGTATACAAGCCTGCCCATGTTCTACAGTCTGATGAAGAGACCATGTCACGTGAAGAAAAGTTTGGAGGAAGGACAGAGCTACCTTATTATGAGGCAGCCTTCAGGGCTATTCCTAATAGTCAGTGGCACTCTCAACTTTAAGAATGCTTTACTCTGGCACATGGGGAGGGTAAAATAGCTATTTTGGAGGCGTATGCTTATCCAAACATACTAAAAGAAGTTATGGCTACATATGGAAAGATAGGAGAATTTATTTCTAAGCAATGCACAATGAAAAGCGTAAGCTAATGCTTTAGCTAATAATTTAAACTATGTGAATCTAGAGGCAGGCTTAATTGTGAAGATCCACATCCAGTTGAGTGTATCTACTGTAATTATAATCAATTTAAAAAGTAATTTCTGTTCATTATGCTTGTTGTAAGCCACAGAGCTAAACAAAATGTTCATCAATATTATGTGTGTGAACTATATGAAAAATTGTATAGAACGTCTAATCATGCTGAATGTTTAACTGATAAGTGAAGTCCCCAGTTAAAGATATTACTTTTTAAAAAAGCCAAAGCCTTCATTGATCTTCAGGAATAGTTGTTGGATGACCTCAGTCACCAAAGCCCAATAATGAAGTCCATCTACTAACTTGTGTTTGCATCTTTCCTGATTTTTACTGTAATGTCAACCTAATAATTTCAAGATATAAAGCATGTGTTATTATATTATATCAGAGCTTTCCAAATTGTGTGTTGTGATGTGTTAGTGTGTCGGCTGCAGTGTGTAGGTGTGTTGTGTGAACATAACAGGTGGAAGGGCTGCCTCTCTTGCTGCTGCGGCAGGCCAGGTCCAGGTGAAGGGGCTGCTTCTGCCATTGCCCCAGGCTGAGGAAGACCCTAGTGAGGGCAGCAATGGTGGTCCAGGTCTGGGTGGAGGGGCTCTCTCTCCTGCCACTGCCACCCCAAGCCAAGGAAGACCCTAGCAGGGGCAACAACAGGCCAAGCATGGGGGGGGGCTGCCTCTACTTACTGAATTACTTACTGAATTACTGTGTCATAAAATGATACATGAAAAGTTTGGAAAGCTCTGTATTATATTATTATCTATTATTATCCAGAAAAAGTCAATATGCTCAAAAATAAACTAAATTCACTTGAAATTGAATTCATGTGTCAAAGAAGAAAACTTTTTTTTTCTACACTGAATGTTATTCTTTAATGTGCAACTGGCATCTCAATTGTTCTTGATTCATGGTCTACAACATCATGGTATACTACCGTACGATATGACTGCAAGTCATATTTTCTAATTAGAATTATGATTACTGATTTTTTTTAAAATCAGGATGCCCACTGAACTCAATGATGCTTAATTCTCAGTAGCCACATATGGCATTGCACTGTTTGTGTTTCTGTTTACCAGCTTTCTTTTCCAACCATTTTGTTTTGCGAATGGGTTAAGATTATTTGTGCAACACTTCCAGAAACCATACAGAGAAAGTTGCATTTGTTTTCTTTATTAATTTTTAGTCCTGTTCAAATTGTCAGTGAAGACATGAAAACAACATCTGGAATCATATACTGGGAAATTTACACCTGTCTGGTAGTTATATCTCCATAGCTGTGTTTTCATAGCTATATTTCCTGGTGCTAACTCTACCCCCGCATGCATGTTCAACTATCTTCTTGTAATTGTGCAACAGGCGTCTGTAGGGATCGCTGAAGGTCATGAGAAGTTCCCTGCAAAGGATGTCCTTGCACTGTGTCCAGCTATAGGAAAACAGATGGATGTGTCTCCGCTGATCCTGTTGCTCTCCAACAACACAAAAATGGTGGCGGCGGGGGGAGGGCTGCATTGTTTAAAAGATGGGTTCAGGTGGATTTTGGTTACTATCTGGTTAGCAAATAATTTTTACCTCTGCAATGACAAAGAAAAAGCATGCATTATGGGTCGTACACAACCATAAGTCATTAACAGGATGCCAGCTAACAAATAATATTATCTGTGTATGAAAGCTGCACCTTCTCTCTAGAGAGATATAAATTGGAAGAGATTCCTGCATAATAATTGTATTCTCTCCTTCCTCTCCCTTATAAACCTTTAGCCAGATGTACATATGGTCAAGTTCACTACTTCCTGTGGGTTTAGGTAGGTAATTGAATCCATCATTATGCATAGTACATATACGTATTCTCAGGAGGTTATGGTGTTAAGACACCCCAAGGCCCACATTTAAACTCTGTACCATAATTCATTCTTCACCTCCCATAAATATTGAAGTTTTGAACATTCATTTAATATACTTATGTGTCTCCTTTCTCAAGGAGATGCTCATACACTCTATTTTATTTTACAATAAAATGGAATTCATATGAACACTGTATCACCTCCTCTTCTATTCTATGTTTTTGCTTGTTATGCCCTTTTTTGGGAAAAAAAAAAGCCTCTGACATTTTCTACTAATTTTAGGACAAGCTGTGATAGCAAAAGATGAGAGCCAGCATGGTGTACTAGTTTGACCATTGGACTACAGCTCTGGAGACAAGCGTTTGAATCCCCACTCAGCCATGCAAACTGACTGGGTGACCTTGGGCAAGTCACACCATTTCAGCTTCAGAGGAGAGCAAAGGCAAACCCCCTCTGAACAAATCTTGCCAATGAAACCCCACAACAAGTTCTTCTTAGAGTTGCCATAAGTCAGAAAAAACTTGAAGACACTCAACAACAACAACAACAACAACAACAACAATAGCAACCATTATTGTGAGGAAACTGAAGTGTGTCTGTTTTGAAGAAATGATAAAAATGTTGTGTTTCATTTCAAGGATCTATATGAAAAAAGCCATGGTTTAATGTTTCATGCAGAGGAACAGAGCATATATGATCAATTACACAAATGGTTGCAATTTCCCTGTTCAAGAGATTTAACAACCTCTAATTCATTCTATCCCGCAATAAAGAGAAAAATGCTACTTGCCTGTATTTATACTCTCAAAGTAGCCATCTACGTCAATCCTGTTACTGCTTAAATCCACTTCTTCAGACTCACTGATGGAGTGTATCTGGATCTTTGTATTTTATGAAATGGATTGATAGCTACAAAAGCTTGTACTAACATAAACCAGTTCATCTTTAAGAGTGCTGCTGGATTCTTTCCCTCTTGCTAAAATTTGGAGAGGCATAGACTCTGAAGGATTACTGCATTCTGATCTCCATATTAGTGAATTAGTCAGCAAGTTTGAATAGGTTGGCTTGCTGAGAATGTGAACCAAACAAAATTCTTTTGCATCTCTAATTTAAGCATACAAAACTCTGTGCTGGACTGTGACCATTCTCTTTGAATGTTCTTATTCCTGACTGCATATGCTGCTTCCTTAGGTGAACATATAGAAAGCTCACTTGGATCACAGCCACAGAGTTCCTTTTCATGACACACTGGGGACACATCATTTCTCCCAATTTTTGGTAATTTGTTTTAGTATATTGTTGCCAGCTGTGATCTTCACACTGTCTCCCATATGGGACCCACATCTGGCAGCAATATAGTTTATATGTTTTATAGCAAATGTTCTTGCTTATATCAGACATGTGGGAGTTGCACTGTTGAAATAAAAAGACGAGAAACTGCAAGAAATTTGGAATTTCCAATGATCAGATGTTTCTGATTTATTTCAAGTTAATGTGAAGGACAAACAAGTCAAACGGTGATGGCACTGAGGTGAATGGGTTCTTTGAGACTATAAATATTAGCAGGTTTCCCCACAGGAGTCCAGCAGCACCCTTGAGGCTAGAAGGTTTATTTTAGCATGAGTTTTCTTGGATATGAATCCATTTCTGATGCACTGATGGAGTTGCATCTGGATCAGAGTATCTGAAGAAATGAATTGATATCCCTGAAAGCTCATGCTAAAATACACCAGTTAGTCTCAAACATGCTTCATTTCAACTGCCTCTCCATGTCAAGTTTCAACAAAGTAACATGGCTACTTCTTTGAAAATCTCTCTAAATTTTGTAAGGCAATTCTCAGCTCAAAAATGGTAAGAGTTCATATTTATTTCTACACATGAATCTTATTAAATCAATGAGACTTAATTCTGAGTAGATATGTATAGGATCATGCTGTCAAGCATTTTAACAGCAACAATAAATCAGTTGCTGAGGTCCTGCTTTACACTCCACTTCACATTGGCCAGCTATCCAGTTCCTGGGCATGTAAGCCTGCTTGAAAAGGCAAGCGGATTCTTCCTTGTCCATTTAGTAGCCAAGGGAGTGTACAGGTTGCCAAGTGAGCAGTTGGCTGAATTCTTGTAGGTTTGAATAAACAGCAACTGTCTCCCTCCTGGATCTCCAGTGAGTGTGCTAGAGATCTGATAAGGAGATGCTTGCTCCTTCCTGTTGGGTTGAAGCTGGATGCTGCCTAGTCTCTCAGCCACCAAAGGGCTTCTCCTCCCTGGTCATTAAAAGGCTGAGGAAGCATGCACTTGCTCTTCGCAGCAGGCAGGAACTGCTGCGTGAGGTGCTACTGGATAATGCCTTGCATAATGACTATAAAAAAGGGACAAAATATTCATAAAGCAGATGTATATCACCAGTAGGATTCCAGTCCATGTAGCTTGTTTCTTTTTGCAGAAAAAAAGCAGTTCAGAATAATCAAAATAATTAAGAAACCACAGTTAGGAAGAGGAAAGCAATCATATTTTTAAGAATATGCCCCCTAGAATCTGGTTTTTTAAAAATATTTTTAAACAAACATAATTCAGGAATCAATTCAGACTTTGTTCTTAACATCAATGGCAAGTTTCATTTATATATGACTCGCTTACCTTCTTTGTAAAAAAAATGCAGTAAAAATCCAACTTCAATATGGATAACAAAATAAAAAATAAAAATAAAACAAACAGATAAGAAAGTACCAGATATTTCTTGAGGTTATTTCTTGTGGTAAGTGTGTTTTCAGTTTGCAAGACAGAAGTGGTCTATTCTGCTTCAAAGACTCTTCTGTGTTTAAATTTTATTTATTTATTTTTTAAAAAATCAGTTTATGTTGATAATAAGACACTACAAAATGTTCTTTAAAATGTCCTGGGAATGTGCAGAACTGAAGCTGAGACTAGTTTCACAGAAGTTCAGTGGAAACTCATGCTATTGAAAATCTAACAGAAATCCAAAGTCTAATTCAACAATATCCCAGCATGGAGAATCCTCAGTTGAACTGCACTACAAAAACCCAGGACGTATTTTCAATATTGCTAAATAAAACAAAGTATAACCTGCTTTTTTAAAAAATTCCAAGCTGATTGTTCTGACTACAATTGGTCCTCCATATCTGCAGGTCAAACATTTATGGATTTAAATATTCACGGATTCCTGGGGGAAAGTGGATGGGAAGGCAGGAGGGTGCACCTGCACATTTGCACACTTGTGCAGGGAGGAGGGTAGGTGCACATGTTTCCTTACTTGCTCACTCACTCAGGCTGGAGGAAGGGAATGGGATGGGAGAAGGGAGGGCATGTTTGCTCACTTGCATAAGCATGGGGGAAGGGAATGGGATGAGATGGGAGCCAGGGGCACGCATGCGTTTGCTTACTTCTTCACATGCGTGGGCAGGAGGGGCTAAAGGGGGGTGGGAGAAAGGAGGGTCCACGTGTTTGCTCACTTGCATGGGTGGGAGGAGGAAGAGGATGGACAGGAGGAGGGAGGGCATGCATGTTTGCTCAAGCGCTCACTTGCATGGGCAGAAAGAAAGAAGGGAAGGGGCTGGATGGGTGCCCCCTTTCTCTCTCCTCCTGCTCTCGCATCCCATCCCCTCTCCCCCCACCCAGCCCATGCAAGTGAGTGAGTGAGCAAGGGAATTGAAAAAGAAATTATGCCATTTCAAACTTGATACTGTGTAGAAGGAAAATGGGAGTGGTGTGGTGTTCATTTAGTGACATGTATGTTCATACATGTAGCTTATGCTGACGTATGTCTCTTACTGGATGGAGACATGAACCACCCTCCCCAATAGATATCAAGTCCTAGACACAGCAGCTACTAGGGCGGCTGCTGCTTACTGGTTGGGGGAGGGAGGAGGAGGCAATTCCAATGATGAAGATATGAGTGGCCCGCACTCTGAAAGGAAGGGAAAAAAGGTTCACTAGCCTGTGAATACATCTTTATTAATTCCCCCTCTGACCTGTGACCAGCTGCTTCCTCATCATCTGAACTGGCTCTTTCTCCCTCTCCTTCCCACCAGTGAGAAGCAGCAGGGACAGCTCCCAGGACAAGGGGAGGACATGGAACTGCACTGCCTCCTCGGTGCAGGATTTCATCCTTTAAGCGTTTGCTAAACACTTAAATGACAGTGTTTATCAGGCAAACTTAGTGAAAACTGATGAAGCCCAGTTTTGAAGAGGTATCAATCTGGGCAGCACAAAAAGATGAGGCAGTGGGAATGGCTCTGAGGCTAGTGTACCTGTCACTGTGTTGTGATTGACGGTGGGTGCGTAAGCCATTGGGTTGTTTTATTAGTTAATAAACTAAGGCAGAGTCGTAAATGAATTATTGCTTTCTAGAGTGTAAGAGCCACTGAATCCTGTTTCCTGCCACTGGGATTCTGAGTATAAGCAAGGAGCAGAACATGCTTTGTTTTTTTGTTTTTGTTTTTTTAAAGAGTACTGGAAGAATTGCCCACAAAAATCTCTTCAACTCCTCTTTGCCTTGTTACCGCAGTTTCTATCCCGGACTTGTGGGATATTAGATATCACTTTGATATCAATAATTTGGCCTTCTTTACCTATTCTTCTCCACATGCTGCGGGGTCCCCTGGACAAGCTCGCAGACAGGCACGGCCACTAATCACTGTAATATTCCAAACAATACAGGCTGGCCAGAAATAGCCGTCTCGCTGCTTCAGGAGACCTCAAAGGCAAGTACTCTATTATGTATGCATGCTACTCACAAAGAACTCCCTGCCCCGAGCAGGCAACTTGATTAGAAGAATCCTCACCTGTCAAGCACTCTGCATTTGCATACTGTCTACTCCATTGTCAATTCGGACTTAACTCAATCATGCTAAATTCTTGTCATGACCCAGGCTGAGCAGGAGGAGGAACAGGCTGCTGATTCAGACGGGGACTCTGAGTTGGACATGGGGGAGGTGTTGGAGGGAGAAGGGGCTGCTACAGAGGCAAGGGAGGGGCCTACCAGCGACTCCCCAGCTGACCCAGGCCCCATACCTACAGCAGAGGAGTCCAATGCTCCTGGCTCGACAGAAGCGGCTGCTTCTGATTCCAGCCTGGAGCTTGCAGCAGACTCTCCCCCCACATTCCTCCAGAGGCGGCTGGAGAAGGTGGCAGTTCATAAATCAAAATGCCTGCTAGAGAAGCGGCTGAGATCAGAGGGCCTTCAGCTGTGGGCCAGGTTAACGGACACTTGATCAGCCCCAGCTGGGCTAAAGACTATTTAAGGCAGACGCTGGGGGGAGTTCAGGTACTGGGCAACAACGTCATACTTCCATGACTCTGCTTCCTGTCCAAGGGCTGGATATTTCTGAGTTCTTCTGCCTACGTTCAGTTTGGGTGACATAACCTCCTTTTACTTTATGGCCTTATTTATTGCCTGTGTTTGCTTTGGGTGCTGTAAACCCTTGATTAATTTACGGTCTGCTCATTAAAAGTCCAACAAAACTCCAGTTGCTGCCTCTGTGTTGCTTGGCCTCCGCCTGACATTGACAATTCTGACCTTTTGGAGGCTTTGTCTCCAACCTGAAACTCATTGTTTTCCCCAAATACGGACTAGCCTACGGCCACATTTTCCCCTATAAAAACCCCTGACTTCTTCGGATCGCTTCTTCGGATCGCTCCCAACTTCCATCCCGCCTTACTGCCACTTTGCCTGGCGAGCCTTCCCCCCAGTCCCACGTACTGAGACTCCATACCTCCGAACTTCTGCTGCAGACTACTTGGGCTTCAGGACAGGTGTAGCATTACCCAAACCAACAACTCCTCTTAAAAATCCCTCTATCCCACTCCAACCTTTATTTCTTTAGTTCTCTGCGTGAGTGTGTTACATACACTGTTTGATTGTATTTTAATAAAAAACACAGTTTCAATTCTGTTTGCTCCTTGACTCGGCCTGACCCCATAGACATTGGGTAAAAGATCTCGCTCCGTTGCCCTGCCTCTAGCTTGTGCTCTTGGCTAATTTCCCCAACTTATATAATTGAGAATGCATTTAGGCATCCCTCCCAGGACCCCCAGAAAACAGGGCAACAGCCTTCCGTGAAGTAGGAATGACTGCTGCACGGGGGAGATCTCCTCTGCCCTTGCATAGCCCAATGCCACCCCAAATCATATCCCACTTTGCCATTCAAGAGGAATATTTGGGACTTTAAGAAACCCCCACTGGTTGTCCTTTCAATGGAGAGAGGGCATCCCGTCTGTTGAGCTGTGGTGAAAAGATTTTAAACCTTAGTAGACAAGGAGTCCTGAGTGTTGAACAGGGGCACCCAGAATCTCTCTCCAAAATATAGTTGTCCTCACCAGGGTTGTACAAAGCAATCTTTCGTTAAAAAGAAAAAGGGAAAGCATGGATGTATTGCTGGATGTTGCAGCCAATGGTAAATGGTCAAATTACAGAGAATTATGGACATGCACTAATTCCTGGAGCTGTTAATGTCTTTACATACCACTCAAAATGATATATGCTAGAAAACTGCATTCAATTCTCTTTCAAAAAATTTGGGTGAGTGTAGAATTTGCAGAACAGAGATAGAACTGGATAATGCTGATTCTCCTGACTGAAGAAAGATAATTTAACAGTTATACGTGTCAGCTCAAAAAGTTAATTTCAAGTTGTTGCCTGCAACAACTTCTACCACTCCCATTTATGGTAGAGAGGAATGAGTTTCTCACTCCCGTAATAATGGAGAAAATGACCTTATCAGATGGAAATGCCTGGAGGATATATGATCATGGATGAGAGTGCTGCTCACTCTGGCAGATTAATAAAATACTTATCCTCACTGGACTCACAATTTGGTTGTTGTCTACCCAACTATTTAATTACCATTTTAACAATGGATGCCCTGCATGCCCTTAGGGCATCATTGTTTTTGTTTGTTTGTTTACTTGGTTCATATTCTTTGGATTCTTCCCTCATTTTTAAAAGAAAACAACTGGGATGAAATGTTGCCATGCATGATGCCTGCATTTGCATTCTGTATTGATTCATATGTTTTTAGTTCTGTGTATGAACAAAGAGATAGATCAACAATAAAAAATACTTCTGAAAATTTTGGAGATTTGACTCAATAAGTTTGGTTGTAAAGTTTTATGTACACACAGATATTCCAAACACACACATACCAATACAGCCACAGTGATGAGGACACAGACAAGAATTACAGTATAATGGCAAGAAAAATATATGTGTGATCTGTAGAAATCTATGCAATCGGTTTTGTGATCTCCTGGACTCAGCTCTGAGCCTGGATGCCCAAGTTTCAGCAGTGGCCAGGAATGCATTTGCACAGTTAAAACTTGTGCACCAGCTGTGCCCATTCCTTGAGACACCAGATCTGGCTTCAGTGACACATGCCTTGATTACATCTCGGTTGGACTATTGTAATGCACTCTATATGGGGCTGCCTTTGGAAACTGTTTGGAAACTCCAGTGGGTTCAAAATATTGCAGCTAAAATGCTGACCAAGACCAGTTACAGGTAGCACATAATACCCTTCTTAAAACAGCTTCACTGGAATCATATTTCCCTTTATGAACCTGCTAAAGCTCTTAGATCTGCAGGGGAAGGCTTTCTCTCAGTCCTGCCACCATTCCAGGGTCACCTGGTAAGGACAGGAAGAGCCTTCTCAGTGGCTGCTCCCACCCTGTGGAATGCTCTTCCATGAGAGGTTAGACTGGCCCCCTCCCTGCTTTCCTTTCATAGGCAGGCAATGACATTTCTTTTTAAGTAGGCATTTAATGACTTTGATGTAAAGTCGAAGGTTTTCACGGCCAGAATCCATAGATTGTTGTGGGTTTTCCAGGTTCTGAGGCCGTGTTCTATTAGTATTTTCTCCTGACATTTCACCTGCATCTGTGGCTGGCATCTTCAGAGGATATCATGAGTTTGCTGGAGATCTTTTACTTATTTGTTATTTGTGTTATTAAAAATCTGTTGTTAGTTTTATAATTTTGTATGTATTTTAATGTTTTAATTGTTTTAATTATTTTAATGGTTTTCAACTTTTTGGAAGCCACCTTGGGTCCCACCTTGGGAGAAAAAGGCAGCATAGAAATTCAATAAATAAATACATAAATAAAGCTGACACTGTCAAATCCTTCCTTTCAGTGTTGGCAGAGCGAGAAAAAAAAGCTAAAAGTGCCCCTTCATTTCCTCCAATAAAGTGATGCCCCCATAGCCAAGATCTGGGAATTAGGGCAGCAATCTAACTCTCATTTTTGCTCAGGCATTTCCTTTATGGCACTGATCCACTACATTCCAGGCTACCTGAAGCTAACCAGGCCCAGGAAATCATCTCAGCTAACTTTTGCAATGGTTCAGTTCCCTGGGCTTCATCAAGGTTATTATCTCTGCCCACCAAAACACACATACACACACACACACACACACACACAGAGAGAGAGAGAGAGAGAGAGGTCTTCCTAAGAGATTCTCTGAGGATGCCCTATATGCAGATGCCCTATATGTTTCTAAACAATCCCTGCCAACAAGGCATTCTCAAGACTTTCTGCTGCCCGACTTAAAAAACAAGATGGTGATCCACATTCCATATACAAAAGCAAATTGGACTGGCAGCTGGATGTTAGTTCAGCATTGACAATGGGATGGTGTCCCTCGTCACCCCTAGGAGAAACAAACTGATTTAGAGGGTGCAAGAATGGCTGCATGGCATATGCAACCCTGCACTTCAACTCAGAGGAACAGACAGGAGACTTAAGAGGGATAAATGTCTAATACTACCATCCCCCAGCATCTGCCACCTGAGACAGGTATATCACTCTGCCTAGTGCTAAGCTTACCAGTCTTATTGAAATAGCTCTCATCCTGGCTAAAGTTAATTGGATTATACTTGTTCCTCATTGCTAATCTTATCTGTAAAGGCAGAATGGAACAGGCATTGACAAAAAAGCAAAAAACATGCTATAAATCTCTTAAGGAATCTTCCCTACCTTTCATCTCAGCCCTTAGAGGGCATTAATCAAGAGTCTCCAAAACTAGTGGAGATGGATGCACAGGATGTAAATTGTGTCCAGCCCCAGGACCTGGGCCTTACATCAACTGGAAACAGCCAAGGCAGTGAGACAAGGCATCCAAGACAGACTTGTTCCCTCTCACAAGACTAGAGTTGACGTGAGTTTAAAATACCAATGAACACTTCTGTATGTCTCCTGCTCCCTCTTTCTCTCTTGACACTAAACTTTGTGTATGGATATAGGCTGCAATTTTGTGCACATGCAACACCAAAGAAATTGTGATGAATTTAATGAAACAATAGTCTAGTCCTACACATGTGGTCACTAACATTTTCTTCCTCAGAGAGATGAAGTAGAAGCAGAACTTTGAAATGTTACCTTTTTTTTGGACTATGGCCCTTTCCACACAAGGAAGTTAAAACAGACCAAGGCGTCCTGGCACGGAGGTCGTCTGCACCTTGGATCGGACTAGGTCCAGACTATTTACCTTAGTTCTGCACCTTAGTCCGATCCAAAATGCCCCGAAGTAGTCCTCCAGTGCACTAAGTAAAAACTGGAAAAATCCAGTCTTTCAATCTTCTGGAGCGCGCCATTGCGTTCCTGCTGACTTGTGCAGATGCGCAGGCTCGCACCAACACAAGCCTGCGATCAGTGGAGGGCAGGCTGTGGGTGTGGCCAGTGTCAGCGGTTGGTCCGGACCCATGAAGAAACAGGAAGCTGCCATTTTCAGCCGGAGCAATGCGGATCTAAAGACCTTACACTGCTCTGATTCACCCTGGACTAATGGAGGAGCCCTGCAGAAGGGCTTAAGGGAAAGTCCGCATTACTTTGGACCCAGAAGAAGTGGTGAGTAATGGCATGGAGCGATTCACTCACCTCATGCGGAAAGGCCCTAAAACTCCCAAAATTGCTTAGCTAGTATGGCCACCAACCATGCTGTCTGGGCAATTCTGGGAGATATAATCCAAAACAAAACAAAACATTCCCCCACTTTGAGTATAAATGATGTGGCATTTGCAACCTCTGTCCATGATTTAAAACGGCGTTGAAAATTGAGTCACAGTGTGCTTCTGGTTTTGATGTGGGAAGTAAAACTGCAGGTTGATTAAAAAATACAATCAGATTCAGGACTCCAGCCATGTGAGAAATTCCCTTCCAACTAGAAATTGCTTCTTTCTTCAGCATTACTGAAATTATGTTATAGATATGATGTGTTTTAGAGACTGTGCCATATATACAAGTTTCTCACACTTATCTGTCAAGTTAGAGGCCCTTTTCACATGGCATTTTCCATGCGAAAGGGCCCCTCGAGTGTCACACATGGCTTTAAGCTGAAAATGGTGCATGGTTGCACATCGCTCCAGGGCCCTGCGCACACTTGCCGTGCATGTGAAGCCTCGGGAGCTGGGCCGGTCACACTTCCTGTCATGAAAGGAAGAGGCAGGGCTCTCACATGAGCAGGAAGCTCATGCGGAGCTGAAGAAACCTCGACGTGAGGGCCTCTCACAAGAGGCTGCTCACACAAGCACCGCACCCCAGTGCCAAGAAGAAGCGAGTTGCGGAAAGGACCAGAGACTGAAGACTGTCAGAAAGCAGATTTGGCTGAAAAGGTACTGTACTGGAGGGAGCATGAAGGACTTATGGAGGTTCACCTGGGACCAACCGTGTGTGTGTTACTTGGTAAGTCCCCATCCATCTTAGTGCCTCCCCCCGCCCCAGTTCAGCTCACTTTGCAAACAGCAGATAAATGCACATGGTTCCAAGAGAGCTTCTGTAGGCAAGAAGAACTGATGAAAAAGCAGAACTCCAGTTGAATTAATGGACCTTGTCCTTAATTTGGAAGCATAAAAAGAGAAAGTCATCAGATTATAGGGCATCAAAAGATGGGGGCTTCCTGTAATAGGTTGTGGAGAATAACTATGTAAATTAGTATGTGCACATGTATATTGTGCAGATCAAGGCATTTCTTGGTTATATCCAAGTCTGAGAGAAATAACAGAGAGGAGCCATGACTCAATAAGAGGGTAAAAATATTATTGATTGCTCACAAGCTTTTCTTTCAACTCCACCAGTGTCAGAGAAAACGGATGACCTGATTTTTTTCTCACTTTCCTCATGTGACTCAGGAGTCATTACTGAAGTCAGTACATTGATTATAATCAGTTGGCAGTGGTGTTAGTGAATCAGCTCCTCACTTTTCTATTTTACTATGCCACCAGCTGTAAAACTACCTCCTGGAGCTCCATGAAGTGTAAAGCTGCATGATGGAGGCACAGTGTGTTCCCTTTTAAATATCTGGTGCCATTTTCTTGTTGTTCTCTTTATTCTTTTTAATAAGCTGTTTAAGTTGCCAATATATTCTCATATACAAAAGAGGCCACAGAAGAAGAAAAAAAGAAATTACTCAAAGAAATATGCCAGGCTTATGCCAGCCCATTCAGGTTTGAATTGAGTCTGTTCTTATTACATTTTATAGCAGCAAGATGGCAATCCATTGTTCCTCCTTTGCTCAAACTCTTATGAAAGTCAGTGGGGAAATATATGAAGGCATATACAACAGAAGATTCAAAAGTGAGAACCATTTATCCTTTCTCCTGTGTTGTATAGCATGCTGAAATGGCCATGTGAAAAGAGTACAATTATTACATTAATGTCAACAAGGTAGCAATGAGTGATGGGAAATGGTCCAAACACCACCTTGACCCTTGTGTTGGTAAAAAGGCAAGATATGAATTAAATAAATAAACAATACCTTTCCTCATATCAATATGTTCCTGCCTAAGAAGAAATTCTTTTCTATGTGTGCCTTCTATAAGACAATTGTACTATGAAATAGATGGTTTTCTCTGTTATGGCACCACAACTCTGGAATGCCCTCCAACAGGTTTGCCTGGACTTCACATTGTATTTTTTTAAATCAAAATCCTTTTATTTGCACAGGCATTTAAAGAGATAGATAGATAGACAGATAGATATACAGGTAGACAGACAGGAGATAAAGTATATAGGGCCTGAGAGTGTGTAATGCTCCTGAGATCACCCGCCTGGGGATTCCATGGCCAAGCGGGAACCCAAACCCTGGTTTCCAGGATTTTAGTCCAGATCACTACACCACACTGGCTCTCATACTAACTTGTATTTATTTTTTATTTTATTTTTTATTTTCATTTTTATGTATCTGGACTTCATCTATGGGATCAATAAAAATCTTTTAACATAAAAAATGGAAGTGGTTCACAAATGCTACATACACGTTTCCCACTTACACCTGTGTAGGCTTTAGTTCCCCAAAGGGAGGAATTCTCACCCTCCCAAAAATGATCAGCTTCCAAAAGCCTCACTGTTTTGCTGCATTCCTCCCTTAGCAAAGCTGAGGAAAGGGTTGGGCAGCCAAAGATTACCTAGTTGTGTTCTGATAACTACCTACAGAATGATGCAGTCATCCTCTAGAATTTCCTGGGGTTACTGCAGAGGTCTTGAAGGATGGGATTGTTGTCCTGCTTCTGGCTATCAGAACATAGCTAGATGTTTTAAAGTTGATTAAAATCCTCTCTGAACCACAACGTGGCTGTGTTGGGGGACTGCAAGGAAATGATGCATGTCTGGAGTGTGGCAAAGAGGAGACATGGTGTAGTTTTGCTTGGCAGAACTTTATATTATGTTTCAGTGCAGGAGCTCAGCCATTATTTTGAAAGTCATCTAGCTTGGGAATTTTGATCTGGGCAACTTGTACAAAGCCATCTGCTGCTAACAAACCATGCCAGACATGGCATAGTATGGCAAAGCAAGTTCTGGACTCTTGCACACTGTAGACAAGTCTCTGAAGATTCTACAAAGCTGCACCCCAGTAGTTAGAATGGTCGGACTCTATGTAGGTTCCATTACCAATAATTAACCGAAGTGGAATTAAAGAGACCTTGTTTGTTTGCTGAGAGGTTGTAGATTGGCAGAGAAAGGATTAAATTTTCCCACCTGTCAAGTGCCTCAAACTAACACAGCTGTGACAATGATATCAAGCTGACCTTTTGTTGACTGAGCCATCACTCTCCTAAAACTCTCTTTTCAGGTAGCAAACCAAGCTTACAAAAACAGGGAGTTGCCTTATAGGCAGTAGTGAGACCATAGGTCCATTCTAGACTAGTAATGTCAACTCTGACAGGCAGTGCCTGTCAAGGGTTTCAACTAAGGTACTTCCTTAGCACTTCCTGGAGGTCTCTATTACAAGTGCTGACCCATCCTGATTCTTCTAGACTTACAAAATAGCACAATTCATTCGAGATTGTATGATGGCTATCCCAGTGCCATAGTTGCTGATCTAATATAGGAATTGTGCTCATATATCTGTTAATCTGAAAACTGCCAGGTAGTTTTTCCTTATTTGACAATTTGTAGTGTTTTCAGTATAAAACTAAGTCTAGCAGAGAATAAACTGCAGTAAAAATGCAATAATTACTTAGCATCCTTTCTATTTGAAGATAACCTAAGCCATGATGGTTATTTTTTTGTTTGTTCTTGCCTTTGCCAAAGAAATTAAAAATACTTGGCTTAATGTCTTGGGTGGGTAAGGTAAACGGGAAAGGTAGGACATGCTCACAGTGGGGGTGCCTGACTGCTTCATCTGGGCAGTTTTGTCTTCTATTGTTTCCAGAAATGCTTGTAGCATATAGTCTTTTGAAACGATCATCCTGAGCCCATCAGTGCTGGGCTTTCCCATCTAATCCTCTTTGAACTTATGACCTTGCCATTCTGAATTGACTAAGGTCCTTTCCACATGTGGGGGGGGAACGGGCAAAAACGCCAAAAACGGAGCTTACCAGCAGCCAGGCAAGTCCGTTGCCACGCGGAGGAGTGCGCGCTCGCTGCTCCACATTTCTCCGGCGTCCCAAATGGCAGCTTCCAGTTGGTGGAGGCTCTCCACCAACTGGAGAAGCTCGCCAGCCGACAGCCTGCCCCCGGCAGGTCCACAGGCACGCACTTGCACGCGCCTGCAAATCCACATCGGAGCCAGGCAACGGAGCAGCACAGGGCTGCACGCTCCGTGCTTTTTAAAAACCTCAAAAAAGAGGTTTTTAAAAAACATGCAGCGCAGCTAGTTCTGGTCGCTCCTGAGTGGATTCTGGTGTGGAACTACAAAAAGTGGTCCACGCCAGTCCACTCTAGGGTGCAGAAGACCTCCGTGAGAGGTCGCTCTGCACCATTGCAGAAGCCCGGTGTGGAAATGGCCTAAGTGTGTACAATCAGCTTCTTCTCCAAACAAACTTTTGGCCATAGATATCTATAATTTATCATTTATAGCACACTCCTCAAAGTGGGGGTGTTTGGATGTAGTAACAGTGTCAAAGAGAAAGGTGGAGAGAACAGGAAGCAAGTTCTGCTTACCACTAGGATGATCTCTCAGATTTAGGTGATCTATTCATAGTAGGTTGGCCTAAAGCTGGCACTGCTGATGGGCCTCAAGGTCCCCCACCTTTTAGGGTAACAACATGTGTGCAAGCAGCGAAAAGGGATAAGGCAATTTGTGCTCCTCTTCCTGATTTCCTGTGATCCACTCAGCTTCCTAGAGCAACACATTCCGTTCAGAAGCTGCTAGCAGGCTGAGAGGGAAGGAAGGTCACCTTCCACCCACTCCTTTTCACTAGCACTTCTTTATCCAAGCCAACCTGTCCACCTTTGGAGAACAGCAGTTGATTAAAAGTTAGGAAAAAATGGTAAAAAAAATATGGAGAAATAAAAGATATCAATGTGAGTGCAAAAATAGAAATTCTGTGAGGATAAGCGGAGTACTGGTGACAGCAATGCTCACAGCTAAAGAAAAGGAACAGCTAGCAATTTAGGAAGTGAATAGAATAAACTCAGGAAGGAAAAAGGTTAAATAAAAATGATAAAAATTGTACAGGCAACCTTAGATACACAGAGAAAGAAAGAGAGCCTAAAAGCATGAGAAATTAAGACATTTGTGGGTAAAACATCCTACATGGTTTAAAGCACACTATAGATATTTGTAACCAGGGCCTAAATACTGTAAAGGCACCAGAACCCATCTGATCTTGGAAGATAAGCAAAGTTAGCCCTGGTTCATACTTGGATGAGCGACTGCCAATGAATACCAGGTGCTGTGGGCTACATTTCAGAGGATGGAGCTGGCAAAACCACCTCTAAGTATTCCTTGCCTAAGAAAACTCTGTGAAATTCATGGGGTCACCATAAGTTGACAGGAGTCTTGAAGGTACATACACACACATAAAAATATTTGGAAGTTAATTATTTGTAATACAGAGGGAAATGCCTTCTATATTTTTGTATGTACCTATAGTACAGTGAAGGTGAGACGGGGGCGGGGGGAGAAGATAGCACTGTATTAAGTTAACGTTAAAAGACATTCAGAGAAATCAACAAGTAATCCACAACATCTCAAAAAAGTTGCTTACATGCCCCCAATCCTCAATAAAAGTTCCAATATATAGAGAATGATTTCAGTTCGTGTCATTGTGCATTAAAAACCTAATACAGAATGCCATAAAGGAATTTCATAAAGGAATCTGAAAGAAAGCAATCATAAATGTTTTATAGCTGAAATTAGATACACAGTTATCTGGAGGTCCTTGATACTCGGTGAGACTTACTTCTGTGTAGGCAGGTATGCTCAGGACTGTGCTACCAGTTAGATTAAAGAGGGTTTGTTTGTTTTTACAATGTATTTTCAAAGAGGAAGCAATGACAGATAATAATATGAGGATTTGGAACAACAGACAAACAAGAAACTAAGATGCCTAAAATAAATACAACAGGTTATAAACTGGACCTAAAGTAGGTATGACATCAATTACATACTGCTCAGCGCCCTTGTATGCTCTTCCTTACTCTGAAGTAAGCACATAAGGTCCCATCCAGATAACTTCCACCATGTGTAGGGAGGTATTTGTATTAAGAATAGTTCAGATAGCTGATTGCAAGAAAGGCTGAAGGCATCTTTCCATTGAAAAGTGCAACAGTTAAAAACAAAAACCATGGGCATTTCCACACTACAGTGTTAAAGTACTGCTATTCCACTTTCAACACCCTGTGGAATTGTGGGGTTTGTAGTTTACTGAGACCAAAGATCTTTGGCTGATAATTCGAAGTGCCCTTCCCCAAACTACAAACCCCAGAATTCCATAGGAGGTTGATAGTGGAATAGCAGCACTTTAACACTGTAGTGCGGAAATGGTCCATGATGTTATTGTTATTGTATGCCTTCAAGTTGTTTCAAATTTTGGCAGCCCTAAGATGAACCTATCACAAAGTTTTCTTGGCAAGATTTGCTCAGAGGGGGCTTGCCTTTTCTTTCCTTTGAGGCTGAGAGTGTGAGACTTGCCCAAGGTCACCCAGTGGGCTTCCATGACTGAGTCGGGATTCAAAAACCGGTCTCTCAGAATGCTATCAGACCACTATACTATGCTGGATCATTGCGTAATGGATACAACTGGCCATTTGATCATTGGAATAGCATTTGAAACCCTAGTTAGCAGAATATTTACAACTGAAACAACAAAAAATTGGTTGCAAGCAAAAAGAGAGGAAGCATGAGCCCATTAAACAAATGTGCTATCTTTGTTGTTATGTGCCTACAACTCAGGACAACTCTATCACAGGATTTAACTGGCAACATTTCTTCAGAGGAAGTTTGCCTATACCTTCCTCTGGGGCTGAGAGACTGTATGTTATTAGAAAAAGAAGAAATAAAAACAAAGGTTTTATCAGGGAAAAGGGAATAGGAAAGAGAAAACGTGCCGAACAGATGCATGGCCATCAAGTGGAAACAAAAGATGAAAACAGAGAAAAAGAGCAATAAGACCATAAACTGAGATTGTAACTGTAATGCACAATATTCCTGCATGTGTTGTTAGAGTATTGTTAGAGTACTTCAGAATGCCCAAGGCCTTATATATGTTTCATAGGTAATTTGATAATCTGAGTCAGCGTTGCTCATATATTGCAAATCAAGTGTGAAAATGAGTGGCAATCGTTATATAATACGTTGCCATAACAAAAAGGTCACTATCATTTCAGTTGGGGCTTGGGGAGCAGGGGGTTAGCTTCTTAACCGGTGAACATCCTCTTCTCACTTCATTACCCAGAAAATATTTGTCAGTGTAACTGCACTGTTTCCCCCTCATAGCTGTAGAAACCAATTTTAAAACTGTACCTGGACATGAAATATATTGTTCTGAAATCTAGGGAACGATGTATCTATAATATAACAGATGTTCTCTTGGGAAAAAACAGGTGGCATCAGCCCACTCACTGTTTAAGGTGTTCAAAACAAAGCAAAACAAATGTTTTAGTTCATCTATAGATAATGTTTACAAATAGGAAAAGGCGATGGAAACCAGTGAAAGAAAAGAAGTTTCAAAATACACAAACCACGCGATGTTATTTGATTTCTACTTTTAACCCATTAAATATATATCAAGAATGGATTAACACATCTAAAATGCTTAAAAGAGGTAATTAAAAATGACTAACAGAGCAATCATATGGGTATTTAGATGAAGTACATCCAGAGTTTGGAAAAGTTGTTGACTTTGACTTACAATGACCCCACCAATGAGAGACCTGCAAGTCATCTGTCATGGACAGCCCTGCTCAGGTCTTGTAGACTCAAGGCTGTGGCTTCCTTGATTGTGTCTATCCACCTGTAATATGGCCTTCTTCTCTTCCTACTGCCTTCCACCTTGCCAAGCATTATTATCTCTTCTAGTGAATCAAGTCTTCTCATGATATGTCCAAAGTACATCAGTTTCAATTTAGTCATCCTGACTTATGAGTAGAGTTCAGCCTTGATTTGCTTTAGGACCCATTTATTTGTCTTTTTAGCAGTCTATGGTATTCATAGCACTCTTCTCCAGCTCCATATTTGAAATGAATTGACTTTTTTTCCCTGTCAGCTTTCTTCACTGCCCAGCTTTCACAATCATGCAAAGAAATTGAAAATATGGTAACATGGACAATCCTAACTTTAGCATTCAATGATAAATCATGAAAGCTCAGGGTCTCATCTAGTTCCTTCATATCTGCTGTTCTAAGTACTAGTCTTCTTCTGATTTCTTCTGATTTCTTAACCATAGTCTCCATTCTGATTAATGACTTAGGCATTGTAATCCTGAAATATTTCAATGTCTTCATCATCTACTTTAAAGTTATAAAAATCATCTGTAGTTATTATTTTTGTTTTCTTAATGTTCAAATGTCAACATGCTTTTGCACTTTCTTCTTTGACTTTCTTCAGTAACCATTCGAAGTCTTTGCTATTTTCTGCTAATAGTATGGTGTGATATGCATATCTTAAATTGTTCATGTTCCTTCCTCAGTCCTCCAGTTTTCATGCCTCCTTTCTCCAAGTCTAATCCTACTTTACAGATGATATGTTCAGTGTACAAGTTAAAAAGGAAGCTTGAAGAGTTTCATCTGTTATCTATTGAGGCTTCTCTTTCTTTTTTGTTGAAGATAGGGGAGGGTTTGCATTCTTCCCTCACAATGTCCCTGGCTTCAGTACAGAGTTCTTCTAGCTCGCAGTCAATTAGTGAATAGTGAAAAATTATTGTTAATACATAATCTTTAAATTCTACAGAGGTGTTCTTCAGGTTGTATTTTGGCAAGATTGTCAGTTTAGTGTTCTTCTTAAGCTTTGCTCTAATTTTTGAAATCTGTGATCATGATCTGTGCCACAATCTGCTCCTGATTTTGTTTTTGCAAAGCAAATGGAATGTCTCCATCTTCTGCTTCCAATTATGTAACCTATTTGATTTCTTTATTGACTGTCAGGTGATGTCCATGTACACAGTTGTATACAGACAACTCTTTGGTTGCCTGAACAATGTGTTTGCTTTGAACAAACTATTGGCATCCCAACATTCAATCACTTGGTCTCCTGCTTCCTTTCTTGACCATAGGCCATTTCTGTACTACACTGTTATCGTGCTATTATTCCACTTTCAGCACCCTCTGGAATCCTGGAGTTTTCAGTTTAGGGAGGGGTCTTTCGAATTCTCACCTCTTTGACCTCAGTAAACTACAAACCCCAGAATTCCACAGGATGTTGAAAGTAGAATAATAGCACTATAACAGTATAGGGCGGAAATGGCCCTAGACTAAATTTTCCTACAATTTTGCTGTGTTTTCTATTTTCTAATTTTTCATTCCAAGTCCTGTTTTAGTGTATGCTCAACTTCCTCTGGAACATCAGCATAGAATCTTTCCATTTCTTCTTCTTCTAATGTATAAATGTGGGTTATGGTTACAGTGATAAGTTTTTTTCCCTGCAATCTTGCTGATATTCAGTGAGACTACACATTACATCTTTTGACTGCTATATCTGTCATAACTATTAATACCACCTCATTTCTTATTAGATTTCCATTTCCTCAGTAAAGCACTCTGATTCAAAATATCCCATTCCAGTTCCCAATATTTATTTGTTCCATTCCTTGTTTATTCCATCTAGCTTTCTCCCGATTCCTGCCTCCCGCATTCCATGTTCCTGTAATATGCATTGAACATCTTTAAATCTTTCCTTAAACCTCTGAAGACGTCAACAGCTGAACATCCTTTTAGCTTGAGTCCAGTTGCATCATTAACCACAGCGTTACTTGTAGTTGTCCTCTACTGTATCCCAGTAGCTCATTAAGAGCCTTCTTATCTGGGAGTTTCATTTTCTGGTACTATCCTTTGTTTCATTTTGGAAACTCTCCTCATGAAAAGTCTCCTTGATGGAAAAAGACATTCAAAAGAGGTTGACAATGCCTCTAACCAGTGATGTAGACTTGAGTCTATTGACTTGGACTCAAGTCGGACTTAAATCACTTCAATGACTCAACTCGGATTTGACTTGGCAAAAATTATACACTCACTCAACTTGACCTGAGACTTGTGTATTTTTAGAGACTGTCTTGCTGCACTTGGTTCAGTAATGTAACAAATTCATTGAAAAACCTTACAGCTTACTGGTCACATGACGATCCATCTCAAGCCCAAAGTGTGGACACATTTTTCAGAGGGAACAGCAAATGGGTTGGGCAATGGGTTTGAGGTAGAGTTGAGGTCTGCTCAGCAGCCTGTCCCTGCTACATATAGGAGGAGCTTTCTAAAACTTTTCCTAAGAGCACAAAGCAAGACTCATGCCCAGAGTCCAGGGCACATATCTCACAGGGGAACAGAAAATGTGTCAGGCAATGGGTTTGAGAAAGAAAAATCCTTCCTTCTAAAGCTCTTGAAGCTTCAGTAATGGTGAATAAGAAAGATTCTATTCCCCACTTCTGAAAAAGCCTCCAGCTTTGCAAATGGGAAGTAAGAAAGATCCTATTCCCCACTTCCGAAGATGCAGATGGCAAAATCACAGAAGCAGAGGGCTGACTCTACTTAAATTGTTAAAACAGACTTTTTTTTACTCTGTCCAAAAGTTCTGGAATACAGGTTGGAGTATAAAGTTGACTTCCAGACTTGAGACTTGATTTGAGATTTGATTTGAAAGTATCTTGCAAAGACTTGAGACTCAGCATGAGACTTGAAGGTAAGACTTGAGACTTGACTTGAGATTTGGAGTAAAAGACTTAAATACAACACTGCCTCCTTCTGTGTAGCACAAACAAGTGACAGCTATAGTGCCATTGCTGTTGTCTGAGAGATCCTCCACAAGTGTCACGCTCTCCCACTACTGCTGAGGCTCAGTAGCTGTTTGGTATATTTAGGCCTTTTCCACATTTTGTTTTTAAAACAGGGCAGTGCGTCCTCCAGTGAGGACGTTTGCACCTGGGGGCAAACTGGGTCCAGACTACTTTCTGTAGTTTCGGACTTCAGCCCGCTCTGGAACGACCAGAACTGGTGGTTCGCTGTGCTATTGAAAGACTGCTTAAAACACGTCTTTCAATAGCCCGGTGTGCCCCAGTCCATCACTGCGCTCCTGTGTAGATCTGCAGGCTCGCACCAGCGGGAGGCTGCAGATCTTCCGGGGGCGGGCTTCTGGCTGGCGAGCTTCTCCAGTTGGTGGAGAGCCTCCACCAACCAGAAGCCTCCATTTTCATCCCCAGAGCAATGTGTAGCGCGGGCACGCACTGCTCCGGATCAGCGTGGATTGTCAGAGGGAGCATGGCAGTCCGGTGAGTAACAGACTGCCCCGTTTTCTTCCCAAAGTGCAAAAAAGCCCTTAGTCTGGCTCCTCAGAAAAATCCTGTCTGACGTACAAGACTCTACCAGCAGCACTGCTGCCATCAGCATAGCCTTTTGTCTCACAGGAGTCCACAGTCCCACTGCCATGGAAAAATAGTACCTTGGTGGTTTGGAAAAGTTACTCAGTCCATCTTCTGGGTCCTTGTTGAATTGAACTTACTCTGTGGTAGGTAGATTTAAGATTGCAGCTTAAAACAGTTATTAAAGCAATTATTTTTCCCCTGAATTTCCCAGAATCTCCCATGGTTATGGGAGTCATCATTCAAAAAGTAACTTTTTAAAGCTCTGGATGTAACGCCTAGAGCTTTAAAAAGTAACATACAGAGGTTTTAGCTTAGAAAATCTTCTAGCTTAGAAAATCTTCTATTAAAGGGAAGAAATATGATAGAAATGGAAATAGAAGCTTTAGAAAAGACAAATGCAAGTACTTCCATACATAGAAGATATTCAAATAGAATTTCCTTCCAGAAGAGGAAATGATAGACATTCTTAACTTGAACAGCTTGAGAAACAGACTATATAAATTCAGGGAGAATAAGGCTATCATAGGCTATCATTCATTATTGCCATAAAATATTTCCTGTTGTGGAGACAGTATGTTGGAAATAATACTTGGAAAAATAAGCCAGATGTGCTGCTAAGCTGCCAACAGGCACTTGATCGGCCCCTTTGGAAACAGAGTCTTGGGTCAAACAGGTGTTTGGTATGATCCAGACAACTGTTCTTAGGCCGTTAAGAAGGTTTCACGCTAGCTTCCCAGCAACTTCTATTAAAACGATCTCAGGTCCTTGCTGGAGAACTGGTCCCTGATCAGTACATAGCTGGATCTGCCAAAGATCTGAATTGGTACAGGGAAGTATCATTCTTACACACACACACACACATGTACACGCATATATATATATATATATATATATATATATATATACACACACACACATACTCCATACACACTCTATTGCAGCAGTAAGGATATTAGCTAGGAAAAAGGGATACATTCTTATTACAAGTACATTTTCTTCTGGGGCTCAGATCTCGTTATGCTGGTAATTTGTATAGTGCAGTGATGGGGAACCTTGAGCTCTCCAGATGTATTGGACTACAGTTCCCACAATTCCTTCCCACTGCACATGCTGACTGGGGCTTTTGTAGATTTGAAATCCAAATCATCTAGAGGATTGAGGTCTCCTACCTGTAAAGTAAAGTAGCTATTTGAGGAGTTTATCTTCAAAATGTTGAGAAATAGAATGAATACTTTGCGATTTCATTTTCTTTTTTTCTTTTCTTTTCTTTTGCTTCCCGGTTATTGGCTAAGTTCTCATACGACAACGTAAAGAAATTGAAAAAATCTGTTGGTAGGCCTGTGGAGATGTCAATTCCCTGCTTGGAGAAGGATGTTGGCAACCTGCCTATTCAAGAGCAGCAAAAATAAATGGAGGTAAAGTACATAGGAAGGGAAGAAAAAGATTATTGTGTGATGGCTAAGGCAACAGGGCCTTGCACCTCTAGCTGCAGCCAGAATAACCAGCAATGGACCCATGTTTCTTGGACTGATAATGCTGTGGTCTGCGGATGTGGACAGGCTGCTTGGAAAAGTGTAAATAACCTCCAGCCTTCTGCATCCTTGTCCCATGTAGTCTTTCTCGAGTTGCTAGTTCTAGGAAAGACTGCCAGAATCTGCAAAAAGGAACCTATGACTCTGAATACTTTTATTAGGGATGACATGAATCCAGAATTTGCCAAATCTGAATCCAGATCCAGATCATTGGAAGGTTCTGGGAATCCAGAATCACATTAATATTGAATCTTTCGAATCCTTTTTTAGAAAAGGGTTTAAAAAGCAAGGGAAAGAAGGATAATCTTGGGCAAGACACGCTCTCTCAGTCTTAGCAAAAGCCTAGGCAAAGGCAAACCTCCCTCTGTAGAAATCTGGCCAGGACAATTGTTATAGTTTTGCCTCAGGATCTCCCCATGTTAATAATGACATGAAGGCCCTTTGTACACAGGCAGGAAAATGTGGATTAATCCCACAGGGCCACATATGACAGTACAGAGATAATCCAGGTCAAAACTGGCTTTTCTTTGCAGAGCTCCTTATGGTATCCTGGGGTTTGTAGTTCTTGATGTACCAGCACATTTTGGCAGAGAAGGCTGTGACACCTTGTAAAACTAGAAACCCCAGAACTGTGTGTGAAAGAGCTCTGCAAGGGAGCTATGCAAAGGAATCTTTCAGCTGTCCTTGAAATCTCAAGAAGACTGTACCTTCCAGCCAATCAGGCCTTTGGTGGGCCCTGGAGGCACGAATTTTTAAAAACAGTTTTTCCTTTCTACTACATGTGGTTTGTCATGTGGCTCATTTCACTTCTCATCCTATTGTAGCTGTAGGTTTACAACCAGGCACTGGTCTTGTGGAAGGAGGTACCCTAGCCTACATGTGGCAATCACTGGATGAGATTGTCTGACCTTGCTCTCTGCCCCACTCCTACTGATAGGCGTCAGACCCACTGACCCCAGCATTTATACATGCCATTGATTTTCAGCACAGAAAAAAGTGCTGAACTTAAATATTAAACGTTCAATTTAAATATATTAGAATACAACCCCAGTTGTAATTTCTGAAATTGTTAGCAAGGGTCATGATTACTCCAAGGGAAAAATTCACCTACTTGCCATCTCTCCATGTTTTCTGGTCTCCCAGGTTTTCAGGTGTCCTGGTCTCCAACAAACTATTTGGTTGGTGGATTCAAAAGATTCAGTTTGCCTGTTTTAGCACAGGGATTCATTTTAATTAATTTATTGTTTTTAGACCCAAATTGCAAAAAATAAAAAAAAAATAAGATAAAATGAGAAAGCCAATTTAATTAATACATAATCAACAATAAATGAATCACTTTCCATACCCCTCCTTGTTCTTTATAGCACGTAATTGTAAGGCCCTAACAAGAAATTTAGATGTTTAAAAGACACATATTTCACAGTATCAGATAGCAGAAAACAAACTTTCGCAAAGGAAAACTTCCCTTAAAAGACTTCAATAAAGGAAAAATATACTTGCTCCTAAGATCATTATAAATAGGGCACTAAGAAAACATGAATTAAATCTTCTGTTGAAACAGTGTTGCAAACACATACTCTGTCCTTCATGGGAACATTTTGTCCTCCCCATCCAAATTGCCAGTGGGAGAACATTCAATCTGCATCAGAAAGGCTAACTTCATTTTAAAAGTTGGAAATCAACCAGATAATGAGGAAAGGGTGAGTTCAGTGGAATGTAAGAAACAAAAAATGTATTAGATTGGCAGGATTTAATCTCAGTCATCTGGGATTGCATTGCTATATCCTTGAGTCTTTGGAATAAAAGTAATTTTGCTTTATCATACCCTTAGTAGGAAAAAAGGAACAGAAACCCCAAATTCATGACAACCAATTGCATTTTATGCATCCATGAATTTGGCCCAGGTTTCGAAGGACATCAAAAGTTGCTCAGATACCCGTTTAAAAAAATAATTTTTAACCAGAAAAGGAGGGCTAATTAAGAGCCTCTTTTTTAATTGGCATTATACCTAACTCTCATGGAGCAATACTAATTTTGTGGAAATGGGAACTGCCAAAAGTCTTGCAAAATTTATTTTGTGCTCTCTCTAATATATCTAAATTGGCCAGAGCCCACAGTGGTGCTCCAAACAGCAGTTTCAGGACTTAGCCTATAGAGTTCTAAAGTGGGTTAATATATTGCTCCCTTTTGTGCGATAGAATTTTAATAATCCTTTTAATGTTCTTTCAGCTAACAGGGTACTTAATTGAACCTGTGAAGACCAATTACCAGTCCATAAAAGACCACACCAAGATATTTAAAGGAGGGGACTTGTTCCAATTTATTCCTGTAAGTAGCCAGTTATAATTTTTTTTGGACTTACCGAATACCATCACTTTTGTTTTTTGGTAATTGATGGAAAGTTGTTCATTCTTACAGTATAAACTAAACTGATCCAACAATCTACGCAGGCCTACTTGAGTATAGGAAATCAGGATAGCATCATTGCATACAATAGGATCAATTTTCCAATTTCCAATTTTAACGGGGAAAAAACTGGTCACCTTTTAAGAACTCAACTACATCATTTATAAATAAGTTGAAGAGAAGGGGAGCAAGCAACACCCTTGTCTTACTCCTTTAGAGACAGGTATCGAGTCTGATAGGTGTGTACCATCAACTCTGACTTTCAAGGATGTATTTGAATAAAGGGATATTTTACATTTTAGAAGATTCTTATCAATACTCATAGTTTGTAATTTAACCCAAAGACGTTCCCGTGAAATCAAAAAGTTAAATAATGAATGCTACAAAAATATGCTTTACAGTTCCTGCCAGGTATTTATCAATAACATTTTCAACATAAAAAATTATCCAAAGTTGACCTGCCTGAACGGAACCAGCCTGTTCTGGGGCCAACAATGCATGTTTTTCACCCAATCCTCCAATGTATCTAGAAGAGACCTGCCATAAATTTTCCCAGAAACACCCAAAGGGAACTAATGGGCCTGTAATTTCCTGGATCTTTTCTAGGCCCCTTTTTGTAGATTGGAACTACAATAGCAGATGACCAATTAGGTGGTGTAACTCCAACATTATTAATTAAAGAAAATAATGAACAAAAATTGGACCCCACCAGTCTAAAATCAATATAAAAGTCTGATGGAAGGCCCCCACCAGGTGCTTTCCTTTTTTTAGTCTTAGAATTAATAAATTAGCCCATCTATAGAAATATTTTCCCAGTATGTTCCCATCTAGGTCTATATAGTCCAGGGGAATAATCAAAAAGTTTGGTGTTAAAAGCTTTCCAAAATAGTTTTCCCCAGTTGTTTTTAGAAATAGTTCCTTCTAAAATTGGAGATGACCTTTTTTCAAGTTTTGCAATTGTATCCCAGAAATTCGATGGATTCTTTTGCAGGAGTGCTAGGCTTAGTTCCTTCCACTGTTCCCTGTAATATATCCTTTTTTTTTCTCACTAATTAATCTTTTATATTTTTTACGAAGATCATAGAAATGTGAGGGAATTTCAGTGGAGTTAGTGGATCGATATAATTTGATGGTTTTTCCCCATTTGCCTTTTTAGATTCCTGCAGCTTTGTCAAACCAAGCATTATTGCTTTTGGATTGACAATTTTTGAATGGGTTTTTTTTATAAAAAGGGGTCTGAGAGAGTTTTTAATTGTGTATACAGCTGATTTGCCATTCAACATTGGATGCTTGAATCAGTTTTTCCTTAATTTCAGAAATTCCTAAATTTCTCTGTTGCAAATCTGATTGCAACAGGGGTTTCCATTTGATCCTTTCATCAGAGGTTAATTGGGCTTGTTCAAAATTTAAAGGTGGTGAGCAGTATTTGTAACAGTACTTTTAAACCACTGCAAGGAAAATCTAAGTGGCTGGTGATCACTACCAGCAACTAAAAACTGTAAAAGAAAGGAACAAGGATCGATGCTCATGTGAAATTAACACATAGTCAACTATACTCGCTCTAGAGTTTTTTAAAAAGTAAACTCTCCCTTAGAATTATCAAGAGGGAAACCATTTATTAAAGCTAGATTTAGTTTTGTCAGAAAAGTAAAAAAAAATGCGGCCAAAATATTAATCTTCCTATCTTTAGATTTTCAATTTCCAAACCCCCACAACTCAGTTGGGCCTCCTAAAGCCCTAGCAATATCTTGGTTAATAACCTATGCGTGCATTAAAGTCGCCGACAATTACCAATGGAACTAAAGGGAATTCATACTCAAACTGCATAGATATTCTTCTAACTTATACCCGTAATTTGGATCATAATATGGTGAGGTGCAGGGGGGAACATAGATGTTAACAAAAATATAAGAGTGGTGTACATTTTTAATAAAAATGGCCATGGCGCATGGAGCTTCCTTTAAGAAAATAATTGAAGCTGAAAGAGAAATGGATATCAATATAGCCAGGCCACCACTCAGTCTACCACCTTTAGAAGAACAATGTGCGGTATTTAGTAGGTCCCTTCCAGGAAGCCAAATATCGCTTTAGCCAGGTTTCTTGGAACAGGAGGGCCTGAAATTGCTTGATATAGTCTAGAAAGTCACAATCCTCTAGTTTGTTCCTCCAGCCTGCTAAAATTCCCGGACAGACGGGAAACCAGATTTTGAATATATTGATTGTCATTGTTGTGTCAAAACCTGGTTTCATTGGTTTCCTCTTTAAGTTACCACTCCCCTTTATTTGTAAGTAAGGGTTACAATGTACTTGATGTATATCTGCAAATATAGTATCTTTTTTTTTGTCTTCCTTTCATCTGATTCATGAATCCAATTTCCTCATCTCTAACCAATTCGCTGTTGTTTTACGTGCTTGACTAGAGGTGGTATTTTATTACTGGGAGGGGATTCAAACATTATCAAATCATTCTGTTCCATAGGAGCTGAAGCTAAATCCAATTTTCCTGCTCATCACAGTTAGCCTTTCTCTTAAAACGCCCAATCTTGTTATGATCGCTTTTTTTTAGTAGGGGTAAACATTTATAAGAGTCTATTAACTGTTCTTCTTCACTGACCCTAGAGATATTAAATGGGTCTTGTGGGAGCCCTTTTTCCCAAAAAAGTTTGTCAATACAGGATGTTGCTGATACAGTGGAATTCTTTATTAGGGGAGAGCAAGGGTGGAACTTTTAAACTACAATTTTCAAACTTAAAAGTTGATTTAAAACCCTGTTCTCCCCAAATCTTGGAATTATTCACTACTGAATGAGGTAATAAAGGTTTCCTCACTGTATCCAGAAACACTTTGGGGAGGTACCACACCCAACCTAGTAACAGAAGCTTTCCTCTTCATAAAAAGGGAAGGTATTCTAGCTGACCTAAATACTAGGATAAATTTTTGCATTTAAAAGGGGGGTATAAAAAATTGATAAATGAAAGATCAACTGCCTTAATTGGTAAATGTAGTATAGTACTGATATGCTTCCTAGCACAGCTCATTGTATTCCACCGAGGAATAGGTCTATAAGGGAATATACTTAAAGCAACCTGATTAACCTGAAGGGAGAGATTCATATCCTTTTGAAAGCTCTTAGCTACAGGGAATGAAGGAAGCTGGCTTGTAGGAATGGTATTTGCAACTTTGATCCATCCTGCTTCTTAGTGATCATTTTTGAAGGAAATGTATGACTTTCCCTTTTTATAGTGGAGGTAAGACAGTCTAGTTTGTTGGAATTTTTTTTTTTCACTATAAATACTTTTTTCATTACCGCCACCAGATTATATTGTTTTTTTTAAAAGCATCCTATCATTAAAAAAGAAATAATCTCCTGAAAGTCATCATGTCTACTCCCATCTACTAGGTTGCTTTTAGTTATATTGTTTCTGCCTTGTAAATACTGGAACTCTAAGCTTTCCTCTTCTAGATCATCAAACCTATTAGAGGTAGGAATTGCAAATTTAAAAACATCTAATGGCTGCCTATCAGGTTTTTAAAAAGTCATCAATCTTGGGCTGCTTAATTTTTGGGGGAGAAGAGTAAAGGACTTCCCCCAAATCTCTTTCTGAAATATATTAATTGGCTTTCAAGTAGAAATTAAAAGAACTGAATTAGGTAAATAATGCTTAATTAACTAAATAATTAAATAACTAAATAATTAAATAGCTAAACAGATATATACATATATATATGACTATAAAAATAGAAACATATGATCAACATATATTGAAAGTTAAAAGAAAAGAAAAGGAAGAATGAAGTTTAAAAAAATACTGTTTTCACAAAGAAGGCAGTGCAGTTCATTTTTATGATCCTGAAGCAAATAGGCTGAGTAGCATATAGAACCCAGGGTGCACCTCTTGAACTCAGGTCTGCATCCAGACTGTTGTAGGCAGCAGCTGTTTGGGCTCTTCTTTCCTCTTGGTTCACAGGCTTTATCAAAGTTTCATCAGAACTCCCCCGAGGTAAATTCCCCATACTCGAAAGCAGGGGTTATAGCGTTATTTTGTCAATATTCACTGCTAGTTCAGTTCTTTTCTACCAAACACTGTAGGACCCTCAAACAAAGGGATAATAAACAGTTCGCAGTTCACAGCTTGCTGCCCCACATCATCAATCAGACCTTCAAAGGATGGTAGAAGGTTCTTATCCTCCCTTTCCTCCTCCTCTTTGTCCAGCCAACAGGTCAAAGATTAACCTCAAATCTAAGCCTCTGCTCACCACTTTAGCATTTCAGCTGTGAGTTCCAAATTATAGGCAAATAAAGATGATAAGGACAATGCCAAAAAAGCAAACAGCTATGGAAAAGAACTGTTGTATATAAGCTTCTTCAACTTGGGTAAAAAACCATCAGCAGTCCACAATCCAGACGGGCAAGCAGCAGTTCTTAAGGAATAGTAGTGAATAGAAGTGCCTTTCTGTTGTAAACAACCCAGCTGTAATTTGCCTGGGCTCCACTCTGCCAGCACTCAGCTAGCCCTCAGCTGGCCTTCCAAAAGCTTCAGGTAGGTTAATTGTCAAGTATACAGCTGCCAAATAAAGTCTTAAAATCTTAGAATCTTAAATAATTAAAACCCTAATAATAAAAATTTGGGGGTTATTAAAACCTCAAATTTATAATTTAATGTTTAAAAGATCCAATGTTAAAAAGATTGAAAAGATTAAAAGAGCGAAAAAAAATAAAAAAAAGCATCAGCTTGCTACTAAAATCCGAGTTAAAAAAACCATTAAGGACTAAAAACTACCTCACACAACAAGTTATTTTGAGATCCTGATTAACAAAGGCAATGCTCTGGAAGAGGTCCAGAGTTCAGTGACAGGACATCACTTTTCTTTAGCAGGACTGCTAAAGCCAGATAGGAGCCGAGGGTAAACCAAAAGCTGCTTCTCCTCTGAGTCCTCTCTCTGGAATGCACGATTCAGATTCTTGTCAAGGATTCGAAGATTTGCAGATTCGGTTGTCCCATCCCTAACTTTTATTATAGCCAGACAACTTCGGGAATGATTGACTAGTATGTAGTCCAGGGTGTTAGTGGGAAACAAATGAGTGCATTGCTCTCCAAATAAGAATTCTGCAGCCCCACCCCAAATGAAGTGTTCCTTCAGCGCACAAATTTCTAGCATTGTACTGACTTAAAATTTCAGCTGAGCATACAGGAGAACAGTTGAAGCACACACACACCCAAAAAAGAGGCAGTCAGAATTAACCTGGGGAATGTGAACACAACAACTGTGAATTCTAGGTGTGACTAATTTTCACTGTTGCACTATCTGCAATGTTAGAAATTTGGGGACTGAATTTGGTAAGGCAGAATTCTTATGAGAGGACAAAAGGAGGAGGTGATGATTAAACATTTCAAGGTCTTCCTAGATGAGGTGGGCTCTTTTGACCCATTCTGGTACTGCTGTGCCCTCAAATTGAGCATAAGTGGGCATACATGGAGGTTCCAAGGGCCAATTTTCAACTCTGCAGTAGGCTACACTGTTTTCCCTTATAGCCAAAAATCACAGTAAGAAGTCATTTCTGGTTGTAACTACCTGGTTTGCCTGGGGAGTTTTGGAGATTGGGGAGATGGGAAGGTGTTTGGATATCATGAGCTACTCCTGAAAGCCTTCAGGGCAGCATTTGAGTGATTTGAGGTCATAATATGTTCAGATATAATTAAAATTGAACATGTAAACTTCCCTGGGAGCCAGATACGAACTGGGTTGTATGATTCCCTTTCCTGATTTAGAGTATGGCCAGAGAGCTGATTCTTTTAGATGTCTTTATGGGTCTCTACAAAAGTTGGCAAACATTCAGGAGATTACTTTCAGCTGGAAATGGTCTTTTTCAATGTGCTATTGGACTAAGTCACTAGATATATTATATCTCTTCCTCAGGCTTCTTTTAGGTTCAATTGCACAATTTTTAGTGTTGAACATATGATTTCTGAGAAGTAAAATTTGTTACCTGATAGGATTTTTTTTCCCCTAAAGGTGAATATTTGTAGTCTAGGAGCCATCATTTTAGTCCCTGAAGCTCAAGTAGTAACAATGACTAGAAATGTCTTTTGTCAGTTGTGTTGAACTCATTATTTACTCTTGGAGAACAAATATCTACCACCATAATCATAAGCAACCATCACAAATAGCTCTGGAAGTCAAGGATGCTTTTACCTAAGACAATATTAAATGGATAATGAGGAAGTCTGTCATCTTGTCAATCATGAAGACATTTGACTTTCAGTTGATGACTGCAAATTAGATTTTAGGAATAAAGAAAATGTGGTCCTCAAAAAATTATTGGATTATACCCTCTATCACACACTGTGATATCTAGGACAGATGGACAATATAGTCCAACAGCATCTGGATGGCGCCATATTCTCCATTTATTTGAAGTCTAATTCAGACTGCTGAATTAGACTTCAAAACCCAGTGGAGCCTGGGTAAAAAGTTCTATAAAGCAAATACCAAATCTATGTGTTTACCCAAACAAAATTAGCTGGCAAATTCAATGGACTGAGATAAAATCCTGACACGAAATATATCTTTAAAAGGAAGCAGAAACTAAGGAATGTTTAATTGAGGGCAGGGGGAATTGCTGGGCAGAGTAATGGATTATGCTGTATACAAGAATGCTGGTGACATGCTAACAAGACCCAAATTGTCCTAAAACTTAGTAACAGAAGTTTAGACGTAGACTGTGTCGTACTTAGACTTACCAAACTGGACCTAACAACTAGGACCTCTGAGAGTGGTCTCAGGCCCTGTGAATTTTTTCCCTAGCTCTTTTGAGTTTGCTCATTTCCTTAAGGTCCCTTTATGAAGAGAGGACCACACACAGTGACTGCTACCCACCAACTGGTACCTTATCCAGAAGGTGTCCCCCTGTGTCACATGCCCCATGCTGGCCAAAGTAAGCCAGCCAGGAGATGTTAGAATTCCCAGCCAGAGAGCTCTTGGGCCTCAGTAAACTACAAACCCCAGAATGCCACAGGATGTTGAAAGTGGAATAATAGCACTGTAACAGTGTACTGTGGAAATGGCCTAGGTTAGGCCCATTTTAAGAGGAAATATCACAGGAAGTAATGGATCAAGGATCTCATAGTATCCCATTCCTTATCTCCACAATGGAGCATTGTTGATGGTACAGTAAAAATAATGCATTCTGGGAAAGTTTGTGGCAGTAGATCTTCCTTCTGCAGGTGGACCCCATAACATCTTATATGGCCCCTCAGCTGCCTTCCTTCAAAGTATAGAATTACTCTCTATGTGCGTTTGCTTGGGTCACCTTCCAAAGTTTGTGAGACAATTTAAAAATGCATGATGAATTAATGTTGTTAGAAATATTTTGTGGATATAAATCTTTCAGTATAAAGAATAAACTATACTAAGAATGTAGGCCATCAGTTTTTATTGATTACAGATGTAAGTAAAATTAAATGGAAATATCTTTCCCCAGTACCCACGAAATCCAGCACTTACAATATATAAGGGGAAAATCTATAAATTATGATTATGATTATCCAATTTCGTAATAAGAAAAATACAGAGAACAGTACTAGAACAGACAATAGCTAGGGTAAAATATATTGCTATTTTTTCTAAAAAAAACTTGTATCTATAAATCTTTTTTTTTCAACTGAAAAAATGGACTATGCTTCATAAAGAATCTTTCTGAAGAATAATGAAGTACTCACAAATTAACTTCAACAACCACAGGAAAATGAGGAGAAGTTCATATAATCCTTTCTGTCTGCAAATTTATAAGAGGGACTGCACAGTTCAAGAGAAAGGTTGACAAATAAAATCCACAAGAGTGTGTTGCTGAAATTTTGGGTCCAAAGATAATAGATTCTATCAGGATTATACAATTTTGTCACAGCTTTCCATAGTGTTGTAGGGAGACCTCAAATCTTGATGGGATTAGGTTTATAGATATCTGTCATCTCTTTAAATCCAAGTGTAGAATGTTTAGGCAAGTATAGTAAAACCACAACCAGTGGGACAATGGGAGGGATGTTAAATGGTTCGTTTCCCATTTGACCATGGAATCTCACTAGGTGACCTTGGACATGTCAAACACACTCAGCCCCAGATAAGGCTGCGATAGGGCTCCTTTAGAGTCACCATAAGTGAAGAATGACTTGAAGGCACACAACAACAACAATAACAACCCCCATACACACACACACACACACACATATGCATACACACACATACATATACATACACACACACACACACACATATACACACACACACACACACACACACACACACAGCATATCTACATATGTATATGTGTGTATAGAGAACCAGCATGGTGCAGTGGTTTGGACTTGAAGACCAGCTTTCAATTCCCCACGCAGCCATAGAAATCACTGGGTAACACTTGGGCATGTCACACATCTTCAGACCAGAAAACCCATGCCTTAGGGTCGTCATGATTTGGAAACAACTTGAGGGAACAGAACAACAATACGTATGTCTGTGTCTGTGTAAGTGTGTTCGAATGTGTGTGCATACATGGAACACACTCTCAGCCTCAGAAAACTCTGTGCTAGGTTTGCCTCAGGGTCTCCATGGATCAAAGTGACTCGAAGGCACACAACAACAACAACAACAACAACAACAACAACAAAAAAGTGCTGCAGATTGACTTTAATCTCTTCATACTACTTTTCTGTGTAAGTAAAAAATCTTATCTAAAAACCATTTCACTCATTCCAGAAAAGACAATATTCTACAGGATTTTTTTTCTTTTTCAGTGTTCCAAAATTATTTCCAATCTTGCTTGGCCCAAGAGACCGACTCTAGAGCCTAGTGAATTGCTCCTGTTGTTTTTTTGTCTTATAGAAGCACTATATTTTTCCTTCTCACGTCTCTTCTGTTAGTTCATCCATCTCTGCCATGTTTAGCCACTCTTTCATTGTTGGGAGCAGCTCCCCCCACAATGCTTAGCTGAAACTATTTTAGTGGAAATCAACAGGCTGGACATAAAATCATTTTACTGTTCTGGGTCAGCTGGTTTCTGTCAGGTTAGTCCAATAAAAGATTGACTGTAATTGTTCGATCTACTCATTTATCTCGTATCACATTTATCTCACTTCACAATTCAGTCCCAAAAGGCATATTCTTACCAGCATTAGCATTCCCACCACATGCAGTACATCAGCTCTTGGCTTGAATTTCCAATGTGCATACCCCATGAACAAAAACATCTTATTTAAGCATTGCTGCTGTTCAGTACAACCTAAGAATCACCTTGTACTGAACTTCATGAACTGAAAGGTGTATTGAAATATGTTTAATGGATTGGCATATATTAATGCATTCCTGCTCAGAGATCAATATTCCAAGATCTCTTACTCCTAACCATTTAAAGGTGGGCTTCTTAATATTAAGACTATTTATCAGCCTGTAAATCTTTCCAAGGTGTCCTTTGGAATGCTAACTCATAACAGTGCTTTCAAAAGTTGTCTATTGTCTAGTTAGCTCTTCGATGCTAAGTATAATCACACCACATAGACTAAAAAATGGTACCAAAGGAAGACCAGAATGCATAGATACTGTTGTCAGAAAAGAGATGTTGTTGTCTAGCTAAGCACTTATGAAACTAAAAAACTTAAATTGAATGAAGAACAGTGGCTTGAATCCTATGGTTCATTTCAATTGGAGTAGACCTCATGAATCAGTGGAATTTGCCAATATGGTGACTCATCATTCAACACTTGATTCAATGGGACTACTATATTCAAGGGGACTCTTGTTTTTAATCTTATTTTTAATTGTTTTTAATAGTTAATGTGTTTTAGGGGGTTAGAAGGGTGGGTGGGTGGGGAGGATGGGGTACATTTTAATGTTTAATGTATTTTATATATTGCTGTAATGCCGCCTCAATCCATTGGGAGAGGGGGAATAAAATTATTATTATTAATATTATTATTATTATTATTGTTATTGTTATTGTTATCATCATTATTATTACTGCTACTACTACTACTACTACTATAACCAATAGGATTAACCAACAGGAATCAGGCTATTATATTTGTATGTTGCAGTATGTTGTAGTCCATATAGGCCATTACTACCCTAGATTGCTATAGTGCTATTACTACTTAGTACTTTGAACATCCCGTGGAATTCTGGGATTTCTGGTTTACTGAGGCCAAAGAGCTCTCTGGCTGAGAATTCTAAATGCCCCTCCCTAAACTGCAAACCTCAGGATTCCATTGGATGTTAAAAGTGGAATAATAGCACTACAACAATGTAGTGCAGAAATGGCCATAGTCTCTGTTACTGCATCTTTCCATCTATTTCTGATCCATGTCACTCTCACATGTGTCCCCTCCAGAGTCCATTCTGTCCCCTTTCCACTTAAATCTGTGATATTTTGCAAGTAAGTAAATAAATAATCTATGCACACCACATTTAATATTTTTAAAAAATGCAAATTTCTTAATATTTTGTGTAGCTGTTGTGCCTTCAAGTCATTTCTGACTTATGGCAAACCTATCATGCGATTTTATTTGGCAAGATCTCTGCAGAGAAGGTTTGCCATTGTCTTCCTCTAAGGCTGAGAATTTATGACTTGCCCAAGGTGCCCAGTGGGTGTCCATAGTTGAGTGGAGATTTGGATTCTGGTCTCCTTGAATTCCAGCCCAGCACTCAAACTACTACACCTGTCTTTCTATTTCTCAACATAGGCCCTTTTTGCATGGCATTTTCCTTGCGAAAGGGCCTCTGGAGCATTGCACTATTGTGAGAAGCGATCTGCCTGATGCACTCACAATTGTGTGATGCTCCACGGTAGGGCAGGTGCCAATCGCGCACCTTTTCATTTTCGGCTAGAAGCTAGAAGCTGAAAATGGTACACAATCGCGCATTGCTTCCGGGCCCCACATGCACTTACTTGGCGTCCGGAGCCTCCAGAGCCGCACCAGTCATGCTTCCTGCCCCAGCGCAGCCTGGGAAACTCCCAGGCTGCGCTGCAGAAGGAAGAGATGGGGCTCTCACACAGACAGTTCATTTGGAGCTGAAGGATCCTGGACATGAGACCCTCTCACTGGAGGCTGCTTGCACGATCTCCACACCCCAGCGCTGGAAGATGGTAAGGTGCAGAAAGGGTCATAGTTTGGGCAAAAAATACCTTTGGAAATGATGTGATTTTAGAGCCAAAAAGTCTGTCAGAATGTCTAGGAACTGCAACAACTGGTGAATAACAAAGTTTCACCTGCACATTGGTCTTGAATAAATAGGGTTGCCCTAAGATATTTTGCTGCCTGGGCAAATGCAGCAAGTGGCACCCCCATCATGAATCCAAGTTAGGTTAAATAATCCTTAAGTAATTCGGATAAGTGGGGCAGGAAAAAAATCCCACTAGGTATTTACTCTTGGAGGTGAGTTGCATGAGGTGCCTCTATTGTAATAGAGGCACCTCATGCACACTCACCCCCAAAAGAAAATACTAGAATGATCTATAAGTGTGAGGGAAGTCTATCTTTAAAATTTCTGCTTAGAATTCAAAAAGATAGAATTCCATGAACTTTTCTTCATCCATTCCTCTTGCGCATAATGCTTTCTGTCTAGACTATTTCTGCCAGCAACAGCATCACCACTGGCATCACCCTCTCAAGTGGCAAGCAAGATTTGCAGAAGAGCCACATGCACCTTTTAGGACATGTAAAGGCATAACCAAGGTATGTAGCACACGACAGAATAAATGACACAGGAATCACAAGTGAAATGTAGTGAAACCAGTCACAGATTGCATCCAAAGCTAAAAGGAACAGTGGTGAAACAGGGTTCATTTCTGCAGTGTACATTATTCTAGGAATGTTATGAAAGATAGAGTAGTATCGTTCTTTGCAAGTGATTAACATATGCCATTTCATCCAGATCACAATGAAAAGGCAGAACAGATCAATACTAATTTTGCTTCAGCTTTTTTTCCACCAAAAAAGGGCTTTGTGCATCTATGCAACAGTGGAGACCTTGGCAAGGAATCCAAGTTGCAAATCTAGATTACTAAGGAATTAGTCAGGAATCACCTAGTTTACCTGAATGAGTTCTAAACTGTAGGGCCAGATGAACTGCATCCTGGAATTTTGAAGGAACTTGTTGTCATACTTGCAGACCCACTTGCCATTATTTTTGAAAAATCTTGTAGAACTGGAGAGGTGCCAGAAGATTGGAGATGAACGTTGTCCCTCTCTTCAAAAGAGGCAAAAAAGAAGATCCTGGAAACTCCAGGCCAGTCAGCCTGAGCTCAATACCAGGAAAATTACTAGAAAGGATTATACAGGAATCTGTTTGCAAGTATCTCAATGGCAATGCAGTGATTAGTAGGAGACAGCATGGGTTTATCAGGAATACATCCTGCCAAACTATTTTTTGTTGCTGTTTGTGTCACTACTTTAGTAGATGGTGGAGAAGTAGTGGATGCCATTTATCTGGATTTCAGAAAAGCATTTGATAAGGTCCCCCATGATATTTTGATTGGACTAAATATGAAATAGATGGAAAACACCATCCAATCTATCCATAACTGGTTGGAATACCATGCTGAAAGAGCTGTCATCAGTGGTTGAACGACAAATTGAAAGGAAGTCTCAAGTTAAGTGCTGCAGAGTTCTGTCCTGGAGTTGACACTCTTCAATATTTTTATCAATGATTTAGATGATGGGTTGGAAAGAATCCTTATCAAATTTGTCAACGATGCAAAACTTGAGCCCTTTTTGCACGGCATTTGCCATGCGAAAGGGCTCCTTTAGCATTGCGTGAATGTGAGGAGCGGTCTACACGACGCATTCACAAACGCGCAATGCTCCTGGGTAGGGCAGGCACCAATTGCAAAGCTTTTCATTTTCGGCTAGAAGCTGAAAATGGTGCACAATTGCACATTGCTCCTGGGCCCTGCACTCACTTACCTGGCGTGTGGAGCCTCTGGAGCCATACCAGTTGTGCTTCCTGCCCCAGTGCAGCCTGGGAAACTCCCAGGCTGCACTGCAGAAGGAAATGGTGGGGCTCTCACATGAGCAGGCAGGTTGCGTGGAGCCGAAGGACCCTGGACACAACAGCCTCTTGCTGGAGGCTGCTTGCGTGATCCCCGCACCCCAGCACCGAGAAAAGGTGAGTTGCAGAAAGGGCCTTGGAAGGGTCGCTAGCACATTGGAAGATAGAAACAGAATTCAAACCAACCTTGGTAAACTAGAAAACTAGGCTGAAATTAATAAAATGAAACTCAACAGAGACAAATGCAAAATCCTACAATTTGGGCATAAAAACCAAACACACAGGTCTAGGATGGGAGATAACATGACTCAGCAACACCTCATGTGAAAGGGACCTAGGAATTCTTGTTAATCATAAATTGAATATGAGTCAGCAGTGTGATGTTGCGGCAAAGAAGGTGAATGCCATTTTAGTCTGTATTCATGCAATAGTTTCCAAGTTAAGGGAAGTAATACTTCCACTATATTCTGTTCTGATCAGGCCTCATTTGGAATACTGTGTTCACTTCTGGATGCCTCATTTTAAGAAGGATCTAGTCAAGTTGAAGAGAGTCCAGGCCCTTTCCGCGTGGCATTTTCCATGTGAAAGGGCGCCTGGAGTGTTGTGCGATTGTGAGGAGCAATCTGCATGACGCACTCACAATTGTGTGATGCTCCAGGGGCTGGCAGGCGTTGATCGTGCACTTTTTCATTTTCAGCTAGAAGCCGAAAATGGTGTGCGATCGCGCATTGCTCCCAGGCCCCGCACACACTTACCTGGTGTGTGGAGTCTCCAGACCCGCACTGGTCGCGCTTCCTGCCCCAGCGCAGTCTGAGAAGGTCCCAGGCTACACTGCAGAAGGAAGAGGCAGGGCTCTTGCGTGAGCAGGCAGCTTGTGTGGAGCCAAAGGACCTCGGATGCAAGAGCCTCTCACCAGAGGCTTCTTGCGCGATCCCCACACCCCAGCGCCGGAAGAAGGTAAGGTGCAGAAAGGGCCTCAGAGAAGGGCAACAAGGATGATAAGAGATACGAAGAACAAAACATATGAAAAGAGGTTGAAGAAGCTGGGCATGTTCAGCTTGGTGAAGAGAAAGCTGAAGGGTAAATACCTCAAGAGCTACTACAAAGAGGAGGATGCAGGCTTGTTCTCTCCTGCCTCAGAAGGTAGAACCAGGTCTAGTAGTTTTAAGTTACCAGAGCGTAGATTCAAATTGAACATTAGAAAGAACTCCTTGACAGGGAGGCCAGAGCACCAGTGGAAACAATTGCCTAGAGAGGTGATGTCAGGGCCTCCTTCTCTAGACATCTTCAAAAGGAAGCTGGGCAGTAACCTGCTGGGGATGCTCTAGCTGGAGATCCTGCACTGAGCAGGGGGTTGGATCTGATGGCTCTGAAGGCCCCTTCTGACTTTCTGGCTCTATGGTCATTTCTGCACTACACTCTTATAGTGCGATTATTCCACTTTCAACATCCTATGGAATCCTGGGGTTTGCAGTTTAGAAGGGGCTGGCCGGTGCAGAAATGGTCTATGATTCTGCATCTCTAGAAATTGCCTCTTCTTTATCTCCCCTTCCTCTTAACCCTTTTGTGGATATTGTTTTGCATATATAATTTCCCCAATGCAGGGTGTTAATTTAATTCTGAGGTTGGTTTGTTTTTTTTAAGCACAAGTCATTAGCTCAAAGTAGCTGGAAATGTACACCAGCCTGTTTTATTCAGACTGAACAACAAAGATTAACTAACAAAACACATGTGGCTACTATTATTATTTTTCAAAATGGGGTAACAGAGAAAGTATTTAAATATTGTTGACTGAATGATAAAGATAAAAATACCACAAGCAAAGCCTACCATACACTTCAATTAATTTAATTTCTGTAATTTCTCTGATTTATCAAAAATCAGATAAACAAAATCTATTTTCTGGCTTTTATATTCTTAGACCAAACAAATTTTATCTGATTAAAAGGCACTTTAAGGCAAAGCTACAGCATATTCTTTGCATTTCCAGTTCTATTCCTAAAGATTTATTTCTGTGTTTTGTCTGTCCTAATCTATGAATAATATGTTTAGAAGCCTGATCACAGAACAGGGATGAACTGATAGGCACAGTATAACAGGCACTGAATTCTACTATCCATCATTTGAGTAATTAAAGTGTTATTTCTGCAGTACAGGTCGAACACTGAGTTAGAACAAGTCACGAATTCATTAAGTGCTGCAATCAACTTACATGGTCATCTAAGACACATCTAATGTTTGTAGTTCAGTATCTGTTAGCTATTTTCATTTAACTACAATGATAATAGCTTGAAATATTAATTCTGAAGATGTGTTGCTGGCACCTTTCTCATTGTTCAATTGCACACAAGACTCCCCATGTGATTCAGCCATGGGATTGGACCAGGAATAGTGCTTTCACTTAATAGGATTTTATAACTGAGAGAGAAAACCCTTTAATCAGGCATTACATTTTGTGGAAACAGTATTCTTATTATACCTGTAAGATAGAAACATAGTTACTTGAGAATAATAGTTCATAGTTTATTTATATATGTGTGGAAGGAAGAGGCAGGGCTCTTGGAAACTGAGGGGCCCTTGGACTAAATGAGGGAGTGACTTAGGGAGCTGGATAGCTTTAGCCTGGAAAGGAGAAGATTAAGAGGTGGCATGATAGCTATGTTTAAACAATAGAAGGATGTCATATCAAGGATGGAGCAAGCCTGTTTTCTGCTGCTCCGGAGACTAGGGCATGAAGCAATGGCTTCAAACTCTAGGAAAAGAGATTCCTTCCAAACATTAGGAAGAACTTCCTGATGGTAAGACCAGTCTAGTGGTAGAATATAGTCCCTCAGGGTGTAGTGGAGTTTCCTGCTTTGGGGGCTTTTAAACAGAGGCTGGATGGCTATCTGTCAGGAATGCTTTGATGGTATATTCCTGTATGGCAAAGGGGCTGAACTCAATGGCTCTTGTGGTCTCTTCCAACTCTTTGATTATATGATTCTAGGACTGGCAGTTTTAAGGCATTTAGAATTTTCAGCCAGAGATCTTTAGTGCCTCTGACCAAATTACAAGCCATAGGATGTTGCTATGGCAGTTAAAGCAGAATCATAATTGTGTAGTATGAAAGTCCCCCTGCTATAATATTGGTAAATATAGTAAGTCATTTAATAGCAAGATTGCATTTGTTGTTGTTATGTGCCTTAAAGGCAACCATAACTTATGGGGACCCTATCCTAGGGTTTTCTTGTGAAAATTTGTTGTTTTTTGGGGGGAAGGTTTGACATTGCCTTCCTCTTGGACTGAGAGAAGTGTGACTTGTGTATGATCACCCAGTGGATTTCCATAGCTGAGCAGGAATCCAAACCTTGATCTCCTAGGATCATAGCCCAGCACTCCAATCACTACACCATGCTAGGCCCTTATAAGTTTGCATTGCAGAACTTCATACTGTCTTGGTTCTCTTGTTTGATATTTATTATTTGTACATATTTATATGCAAATACAGAGCACTGCATATTTCGCCAGATTTTCTGGTCCTGTCTTTCTCTGGTGTATGTGTGTGTGAGAGAGAGACAGAGAATGACAAAACCAATCAATTTTAAATGCCCTTTGATTCAGTGATGCTTCAAGGAATGACTTTGGGAGGACAAGTCAAGGGAAACGTATACGGGCTGTCACTAGTAAGGAACATGAAAGGATCACCCTGACATTCATGGTGTTTAATGTCATTGTATACAGTAAATGTCATCACATGCAGCTAAAAAAATGCTGCCTTAGAGAGTTGCATTTTTTAAACATTTTGCCAAAATTGTTAGGATTCCTGTGAATATTGTCATTTTTATTCCTGATAGAAAACAAACATATTTCTAGCTATGGCTAAATGTTCTAAATATAGGAGCAGGTTTATGAATAGCCATCAGGGATGTAGGGGTGGGAACAAGGAAATAAAGTTATGTTTTACTGCATTAGTGAACCTAATTCACAGAATGTAGAATGATATACAAGTAGCAGGAAGATGTCTAAAAGAATGTGCCCCATGGGTGCAGTACTACACCCTTCTTTCTTGGAAATGAGCCATGCAACTTCAAAGTAAATATGCATATGACTTGGCTGGAAAATCACAATCCTATGCATGCTTACTAGAGAGCAAGTCCCACTAAATTAGTGGGACTTACATTTAAATAGGGATGTGAAGAACTGCTTATTTACCTGTTTAACGTTTGCCAGAATCCCATCAGCATTCTTTTCCCATCTTAATTCTGTACTGGTTTGCAAGTCTTTCCACCACTACCCCTTCATGCACAAAAATCAGGCCTATTTTGGTATGACCTTCTCCTGTTGTATATCTTTATTGATCCATCTTTCCTAGGCTATTTCCACACTTCACTGTTATAGTGGTATTATTGCACTTTCAACATTTTGTGGAATTCAGGGGTTTGTAGTTTACTGAGGCCAAAGAGCTCTCTGGCTGAGAATTCTAAATGCCCCTCCAGATACTGCAAACCCCAGGATTCCACAGGATGTTGAAAGTGCAATAATAGCATTATAACAGTATACTGTGGAAATTGTCCTAATGTATGTGTAACCCCAATGGACTAATTGGTTTAGCCCAATGGATGTGGAATCCTTAAAGAAAAGCCAGAACTTGCAAATTTCAGATTAGAAAGAGACTGCTGTAGAGTACCCCAGGCATCATGACTTAGGCCCTTATAACCTTGAATGAGGTAGTATTTCTCTCTCTTTCTCTTTTCTCTCTCTCTTTTTATATCCAATGTTTATCTATGGGTCCACATGCTGTCGGTCTGCATGTCTTTGCCTGAACAGGAGAAGATTCAGAAAAGCAGAAACATCCCCATCTTCAAGAAGAAAAAAAAGAGGACCCAAACAATTATTGCCCATCAGCCTGACATCAATACCAGGAAAGATCCCAGAGCAGATCATTAAACAATCAGTTTGTAATTACTTAGAAAGCGATGCTGTAATCACTAAAAGTCAACATGGATTTCTCAGAAACAAGTCATGCCAGACTAACCTTATCTCTTTTTACAATAGAATTACAAGCTTGATAGATGAAGGGAATGCTGTAGACGTAGCATATCTCAATTTCAGTGAGGACTTTGACAAAGTTCCTCATGACATTCTTGCAAAGAAGCTAGTAAAATGTGGGCTGGACAGGACTACTGTTAGGTGGATTTGTAATTGGTTGACTGACTGAACCCAAAGGGTGATCATGAATGGCTGCTTTTCATTCTGAAGAGAAGTGAACAGTGGGGTGCTGCAGGGTTCTGTCCTGAGCCCAGTATTATTCAACATCTCCATCAATGACTTGGATGATGGAATAGAGGGCATGCTGATCAAATTTGCAGATGACACCAAATTGGGAGGGGTTGCTAATATGCCAGAGGACAGGATCAAAGTTCAAAATGACCTTGACAGACTGGAGAGCTGGCCAAAGCTAACAAAATGAATTTCAACAGAGAGAAATGTAGGGTACTGCACTTGGGCAGAAAAAATGAAAGTCACAAGTATAGGATGGGGGATGTGTGGCTGGATAGGAGTACGTGTGAAAAGGGTCTAGGAGTCTTGGTAGATCACAAGCTGAACATGAGTCAGCAGTGTGATGTGACAGCCAAGAAAGCCAATGCAATTCTTGATTGCACCAATAGGAGTATGGTATCTAGATTGAGGGAGGTAATGATATCACTCTATTCTGCTTTGGTTAGACCTCATTTGGAATACTGTGTCCAGTTCTGGGCATTTCAATTCAAGAAGGATATTGACAAGCTCAAGTATGTCCAGAAGAGGGCGACCAAAATGGTGAAGGGTATGGAAGCCATGCCCTATGAAGAACAGCTTAGGGAGCTGGGTATGTTTAGTCTGCAGAAGAGACGGTTAAGAGGGGACATGATAGCCATGTTTAAATATTTGAAAAGATGTCATGTTGAGGAGGGAGTGGGCTTGTTTTCCACTGCTCCAGAGACCAGGACAAGGAGCAATGGATTCAAGCAGCAGGAAAGGAGATTCCACCTGAACCTCAGGAAGAACTTCCTGATGGTCAGAGCTGTTCGACAGTGGAATATGCTGCCTGGGAGTTTGGTGGAGTCTCCTTCTTTGGAGGTTTTTAAGCAGAGGCTGGATGGCCATCTGTTGGGAGTGCTTTGATGGGTGTTCCTGCATGGCAGAGGGTTGGACTGGATGTCTCCTGGAGTCTCTTCCAACTCTATGACTCTATGATTCTATTTCTCTGCCTTTTAAAATAAAGAATACTTTTCTTCAGGAAACTTCTGTGTGGCATCTTATTGAGTGGATGAAATTCTGAAGATGTATAGTTGTGTGGTATCCATTTTTAGGATGTACAGTCTTATTGCAGCTGTTTTATTCTTGTTACCTTCTTTCAAAATGTGAATTCTCAGAAAATTCTTATCCTATCTGCATTATCCTCCTCAAGATCTTTTTGCATGTGGATTTTTTTTAACCATTCCCCTAACTAATAAAAGTATGCTCATGTTCATTTCTCATGTATACATATTTTTAGCCATGCTCATTTACTTGTAACTAATCCAAAGATGAAAAACAGGATTCTGGCATTTGCAGCTTCCTCCAAATGACAGGAAACTGAAAGCTATGTGATCACTCTTGCAAAATATGAATTGGATAAAATATTAAAAAGAAAAAATCTTGGTCAATTGACACTGCTATGCCTTGACATTTATTTTCCATTCTTACATCGGAGTATAAAATAGCAAAGGACTATGCTCTAAGCCACTTATCCCCATTCTTGCATGGAATTTTACAAAGGGAATAAAATGTACAAATTCATCTATGTGACTATGCAAAAACATTTTTGTTTTTGTTCTTAAAGTATAATACTACCAGTTTGTTTTTGTTTTTAAAGTATAAGACTACCATTTCACTACACTGTAGCATGGAATAAAAGCCAAATGATCCAAGGCAAGTGTGAAACACATAAACAGGCATGACACTGCTATGCCTCAAAATCAATTGCTGGACCAAAGATTATTAGGGAAAAACACTTTTTCTTGGTCCTTTTGGCAGATTAAAGTATATAAAGGTAGCTTGAAACTTGCAGAGAATTTGTTCAGTAACAAGTGCAATTCATATATTACTAAAGTCGAATGGAGCTGTATTTGCATGGCTTCTTTCATGTTGCTAAAGTGGTCAGATGGATGCAATGGTTTCTATTACGGGAATAATAGAGTTTGGATGACCATCCCTCAGGGTTGCTTTACTTGCAGATTCCTGCATGGAAGGGTATTGGACTAGATGGCCCTTGTGGTCCTCTCCAATTCTGTGATGTTCTATGAACCTCACAGCAGCATCATGGGAAGATAGAAATAACGTATTATTTTGCTTTGTATTTTAAAGCATGCCCCAAATGATTAAGGTGTGTTTCTGCATGTTTTAGGTGTGTAAATGAGGGGTGTGTGCATGTGTGTGTGAATTTTTCAAATGGTTTGTGTGTATGTGAATTTTTCAGATGTGTACATTTGTGAACTACTACTTCTTTGCCTTCATAAAATACATCAGCAGTCTCCAAATGTGCAGCTTTCCAGCTACAAATGGCATCTGTGGTTGTGTTTGATCTGGAAGGTGCTGATTATGTATGTCTACTTTTAAAGCTCTATAAACTGAATTTCTCAGTTATCCCCAGCTCCAGTGTTGGTAAAGGCAAGAAAGGGTTGTTCTGTGGTTAAGTGAGTTGTAGAAAAAACAAAACCACAGAAGCCAAAGTCTTGCCATACTTCCAGCCCACTTGAAACTGGCAACAAATCTGGGGGAAAACAAAAACAAAAACCAAACCCAGACAATAAATGTCCCTGTTAAAAGTTTATAACCCCCAATCCTGACATCTCCATGGACTCCTACCTAGGAGAATATATTGCCTTTGCACTCTGAGTCCAGTGAGAAGAGAAGAGAGAAAAAAGGGTTTGTCATTCAAGAAGTATCTGTTACATGATCAGCTAGCACTGAACAAGCAACAGTGAACTAAAGAGCTGTAGTGTGAAGCACAAAGGCAAAGTGACCCAAATATGGCTCTCATGGATGTGACAGGAAGTCTGACCTCTCACTTACTAAGTTGTCAGTTTGAATCACATGGTACATTTGTACATCTATTTTCTATCAGGGATGCTGCCATAGCGAACACTTTGCTTCTTCTCCCACCTTCTTCCTTCTCTTCCTGTTAAGTGTACATTCATAGAGGTTTACTTCTATGCTGCCATTTAAAGAGCACATGGCCCCCAGAAACACACAATGCTAGTGTTCAAAGAAGGCAGGACGATTCTTCTCACTTATGCAGGAGGTCCAAATGGTTGCTAATGCTTATCAAAAGCCTTACCAGGCCACATCATAGTTTCTGAAGAGTCTTCAGAACAGTAGTTCTCTGAATATATTGTAACCATCTAATATTAAGGTTAACTAGTTCTGATTAATAATCCACAACAGGGATGAATTACCTTTTCTGCCTTGCAGCCACATTCCAATATGAAAAGGGCCTCTGGGGCTTCAAGGTGAGTAGGGCTAAGGGCATAAGGTGGAGCAAAGAATGCTGCAATGCTACTCTCTAGAACTAGTCCTGCTTCTAAGAACAGAAATACTGAAAGACAGTGCCTCCTACACCCATCTGACAAAGTTGTTCCAGTAAGATACTGTGATCAATGGTATCAGAAGTAGCTGAGACACCCAGAAAGGTCAACAGCATAGCAGTCCCCTGTCTTTCTCTCAGAGTCTCTTTCAGCGTCACACCCTGGCCTGTAATAGGTCCAGATGATCTGCTTCCTCCAGGAATGCCCAAAGTTGCCAAACTACCACATGCTCAAATGACTGGTCAAGAAAAGGAGTAAGATTCATCCATGCAGACATGAAAAACAGATTACAATGAAATAATACTTGGACTGAAGTAGAATGGTTCAAATCCTAAGTCAAAGCTTGGAATAACTATATTTTATTAGGTACTATATATTTCAGCCCTACAGCTTCATCTAGAAAGTGGATCTTCCTTTTAGACTCTACTACCCATAGCAGCAATGCATTTATAAACAATATATGAGTGAGTGCTCTCGTGCTACACCATCATGTTTAACATTTGAAAACCAGAAAGCCAAAAGATAAGCAATTCAAAAATATGAAAGTTTTATTAACTTGCCTCACACAGATGTGAATAACCTGCATTGTCAAATACACTGTCAAAAAAAAAAAAAAAGCACAAACATAAGAATACTTCAGATCAAAGAGTATTTGGGATAAGCAAAATTGGTGAAGTCAGATCACCTTGATTTATGAATAAATTTTACAATATATCCACTGATCTCCAAGATGAGAGATTAATATAACACATCATTTATTTCCTTCAATTACACAGGAACAAAGTAACAATAGAAGTGGATGAATTATTGGTGAGGGAAGGAGAACATTGAATGGAACACACTGAAGAGAGATGCTTGACAAAATACCAAAGGATCCTTTCTTTGTGGAAGCTAACCTTTGAAAACACGCAGAAAATTGAAGGGGAGTCTTAATCCTCACTTTAGAAATAAAAAGCAATAGTATGGAGAACATCAAAAAGACAGTTTCAAAAAATGAGTCTGAACTAGTCAAGTAGCCTAGAAGTATCCTGGGGTACTGAAGGAACTTGCTGATGTACTCTCTGAACCATTTGCATCATATAGCCAAATTACAGACTACAAACTACAAAGAAAAACTAAACTTAAGATTTATCTTAGCTGGAAATCTGGCACTGAGCAGCTCTTTGGACTCAATGCTTCATGAGGCCCCAAGATTCCACAGGATGTTGCCGTGGTACTTAAAGCTAAATCATAGTGCTATAGCTGCATCGTATGAAATGGCCCACAAATAACTCCAGAAAAAGCATAGATGTCCATGTACTCTGTGAAACAGTTCCTGTTGTTGTTCTGTTCTAGAATTCATTGGAGCTTTTCTGATCTATCTCAGTAGTAGAATCATTTCTAGTAGAAAGCCTTCCTTAAAAGGTAGCCTGAGCACAGTAGTGCCTTCGGCCATATGTTTTACGAGAAGATTTGGTGTCCTCAGCTCTTATAGAGCACAACCTGGAGAAATTACTCTTTTACTACAGTACTCAGGGCCCTCCAGCCAGTATGTTCTTTTAAATAAATAAATAAATAAATAAATAAATACATACATACATACATACATACACACACTTTCTTACATTTTTGCCAGTAATACAAAGAATTCTGGTCCTTCTTTTATGAAACTTTCCTTCAGTCTCCAAAGTTCTAGCATCACAGTAACTTAAAACTTCAGTTGAGCATTTAGAAATACATCTTAGTCATTCAAAGAAAAAGGCCAGTTAAAGATATCAAGGGAAGGTGAACACAGCAAATATAAGAATTCAAAGGCCCTTTCCGCACCTTACCGTCTTCCAGTGCTGGGGTGCGGGAATCAGCTGAGCAGCCTCCAGTGAGAGGCTCTCATGTCTGGGGTCCTTCGGCTCCGCACCAGCTGCCTGCTTGCACAAGAGCCCCACATCTTCCTCCCACAGCGCAGCCTAGCTGCGCTGGGACAGGAAGCACGACCGGTGCAGTTCCGGAGGCTCTGCACGCCAGGTAAGTGCACGTGGGGCCCAGAAGCAATGAAAAGGTGCACAATTGGCATCTTCCAGCCCCTGGAGCATCATGCGATTGTGAGTACGTCATGTGGATCACTTCTCACAATCGTGCAACACTCCAGGCCCTCTTTCACATGGAAAATGCCATGTGAAAAGGGCCTAAGTGGGAATGATTTTCAGGGTCTCACCTCTAAAACACTATAAATTTGGGGACTGAAGAAAAATTTCATGTGAGAATTCTTATTTGGATGGTCATTGCCCTCATCCAGATCTACACCCCTGGATTAGGGGTCTGTGTTTTGTAAAAAAAGTGACCTGTTTGTTTTGATGGTTCATGACAATGGAAACTGCAAGCATGGAGTAGGGAAGAGAGATTGGGATAACGGAAGGGGCAAAGGGGTAAAACTCCTCAACATGCTGTATTGGGTTCCAATTTAGACTGGGTTACTTGTGCTTATTGAAGAAAAAGGGAACAAATGTAGCAAAACTTGCCATGATTTTAAAGTAGTATGTAGTGTGATCTTCAATCTCAATCTCTGAAAGAAGTATCATGTGATTTAAGGGCCTTTCTGCACTACACTGTTGTAGCGCTACTATTCTACTTTCAACATCCTGTGGAATTCTGGGGTTTATAGTTTACTGAGGCCAAAGAGCTCTCTGGCTGAAAATTCTAAATTCTCCTCCCTAAATTGCAAACTCCAGAATTCCATAGGATGTTGAACGTGGAATAACAGCACTATAACAGTGTAGTACAGAAAGGCTCTTCAAGTCACAGCGAGTTCACACAGCTCAGTTCTATTGATCAATATGATTCCTGCGTTTAAACCTAATAATTACGTATACCAAATGACTAAAAAAAATGGCACTCAAGGAGCAGAGCCAATCCAACTGGTGCCAAAGAATTCTGCTGCTAATTTTTCTCATGCTGTAGCTTTTTGTAGCTTTGCAGTTGAAATGCATCACAACATTTTAGCTCATATTTTATTTCTTTTCCATCTGTCAGCTGTCCTGGAGCTCTTTTATGGTAGAAAGGTGAGCTTATAAAAATGATCAAACAAATAAATGTGTCAGCCACGCAGTGGTAGATAACCATACCAGCTAGGTCAGCCAATCTGACATAGAGCAAAAGGATGACCCAATTTATTTCTCCCTCTCTTTTATTTGTTATTGCCAGCCTACCCATAGCTAACTTAAAGAGAAATCCACAGATTGATAAATGGGTTTCCCAAAATCTAATTCATAGAAAGGAGGTATTAATGTAACAGAATGACACCAACCTCATTAAAGCAGAATGAATGCTGAACCATTTAAGTATAGACCACAATATAATGGGGGGGGGTGTTGTGTTCAAGAAAGATTTCTTATAGTGTATGGTGAAATATGCAACTACGCTGCCTATGCTGCAGTTTACTGCAGACCATCAAGACATGGAAAGGTGAGACAGAATAAACATCCTTTTATTCAACCAACAGCTTAAAGCTATTAAGAAAACAGGTTCCCAGGAAGAAGAAGCAAGCTGCCTTGCTGTAATACTAATTTCCTTCTGTGATTACATTAAATATGACAGCAGCAGCTGCATTTGCAAACAGGCGATGTGACTAAAGAGCAAATTAGAGAGCAAGGGAGAGTGCAGAAGACTACAGAACAGTTCATTAGGCCCCAAACACATCATTTTTACTACCCAGGCACAAACCATATCACAGCACAAGTTGATATGGCAAAGAATTTATTTCCACTCTTAATTGGAAATATTGATTTTTAAAGCCTTACTGTATTCACATTTTTCACTTTAACACTTTGCTCCCATTTTAGTCATTTATGCTGCAACCCACAACTTGGAGTAAGCTCAATGGGAAATAAAGAGATTTAGTTCTAAGAGATTTACTTCTTGTAAAGATCTGTGCTCTTAGCAAATGCTGTCAAATGTAATCCTCTTTTTTATTTCTAAAAAAAATGTGAGTCACAATAAAATCTTGACTGATGATCTACCATATGAGGGCCAGCTTTATGCATATTTACTCAAAAATTCATCCTATGGGGTTCAACAGGAATTCACTGTTTGTATTGGCAAAGGACAGCAGTCTTAAAGTGCAGTCCTATGCACACTTATTGGACAGTAGGGATGGAAAGAATATTCAAAATTATTTACAGAATGGTCAGAAACCACACTTTTCAAGCATTGAGAAACCCTGATGAGAAGAATCCTGGACTGACAAGAATTTTCACAGTTCAGGACTCTCTGCACAAAACTCACACATGTTTGATTAGTACAGTAAACATTTTCTGTGCAGGAAACAGAGAAATATTTTCTATGCAGAAAATGCTGTTTCCCCCGCAGAAATTCCTTCAAGAAGAAACTTTCATGAAGAATTACACCCCCTTTGTTTGCAAGTCACTGTGAATCCTGTATAAGGAGAAAGGTGGGATATAAATTAAATATTTTTTTTTAAAAAAAAAGAAATTGGACAGTCAGTCCCATTAAATTCAAAAGCATGTCAGAGTTTAAATACATAAGACCAGAGTGTTGTCCTTTGAAAAGTTTCAATACTGCTGCAGGATTCAATGAACTGATGGCAATCAGCTACTGACTTTGGCAACAATACAGCAAAACTTCAGTGACTTGTGTCATCTATTGCTTAATAAAATGCATGTTTTTCAAGACTCAGCTGAAAGCATGTCCTGCACTTTTCAAAATCATTTTTGGAATCACCAAGTGTCCACATCCTTTCAACAGTTTTTCAGCAATCAGTCTGAAAAGATTACACCTATGCTAGAAGCACTTCCCACTCTGAATTGATGTTTTTTAAGCTGTAGTGAAATCAACATGTAGTCAAAACTGACTAGTGAAAACAGCTCCATGATGTCATTCTGTTAACAGTACAGTCCCTAACTAGCAGTGATCACTCATGGTCCCTCACTTAGGAACCATTTCCCTCACTTCAGTGTCTTAATTTTCTTTTATTGTTGCAATCACATACCCAAATCAAACTAACTATGAAGTGTTGTGATGTTATTCCACTTAATAATTTTATCATCAAGTGACTTTGAAGACATGATAGAAATAGAAGGGGGAAATGGTGCTAGAGAAGCACCAACTATAAACCCCAGAATTCCACACTATGTGAAAGTAGAATAGTAGTAGTGTAACAGTGTAGTGCAGAAATATAAAATATGTCCTTTGGCCTTTCTGCACTACACTGTTATAGTGCTATTATTCAACTTTCAACAACCTCTGAGATTTGTAGATTACTTGAAGCCAAAGAGCTCTCTGGATGAGAATTCTAAATGCCCCTCCCTAAAGTACAAACCCAGGATTCCATAGGATGTTAAAAGTAGAATAATAGAAGTATAACACTGTAGTGTGGAAAGGCCCCTAGAAACAGAATGTGGATTATCATGTCACTCAGTGTCCCTCCTTATTTTCCCTACTGTGGATTCACATACACAGAACTTAAAAGATGCTCTCCCTTCCCCAATGTCTTCCCAAATTTTGAATCCCAGAAAAAAGCATTAACTATCACCCAACTGCAGTTCTGTTACTTCCAGAGAGTGATCTACTTTACTTTGGAAAAATACAGAATCAGTCAAAAACAACCCAGTTTGACCAGGGCTTCTTCCAAAGAGAATATTACAGCTCCACAAAAACCCACAAACAGGGGGAAGGAGAAACAAATCCTTTCTCCCAATTCAAGAGCTCACCATTCAGACATGCACACACAAATGATAGATGCATTATTCTAAACTTTGCACGGATCTTGCTGAGGGCCCCCCTCTGTGCTTTCAGAACAATAGTTCAAAAGGAATACAAGGCTGCAAATGTGTCCTTTATTTGGATACTCTCCAAAAGTAACAGCTGCTTTTCTATAAAACTCACTGTAGTGATCAATCTCAAATTTGGCAGCCTTTATTGCCTCAAAACAGCCAACTATGCCTGTAAATCTTTTTCGTATCTAAGAAATGTAAAAAGACATTGACACTTCCTTTGTTTTAAAAATAAACTTAAAATTATTCTGACAAACACGGGAAAAAGGTTATAGATATTCCTCACATGAGGTGGAGCACAAACTTTTGAATTTCTTGGTCTCACATCGTATGTCAAAGTGGATAACTTCTAACTGGTTCAATTGGATCATTTTCTGTGTTACTGGACTTGAATCTATAACAAATGTTGCGGGCAGCATATTCCTTTAGTATAAAGGTATGAATCCACAAGGTGAACTCAACAGAACACTACACAATATTGGAAATCAGTTGTAATTGACATATGTAAGGTGTCAGGTTAATCTTCAGCATCAAGAATTGTTATAAACAAAAGAAGTTCTGATATTTTTCTCACAATTTGGCTCATCCAGATTAAACTCAAATAGTATGAATTTTTGTTATATATCTCTTTCAGTTTTGCCAGGTTTCACCAGCTGCTGTTACCACCCCACCCACTCATGGAATTCTTTTGAGGGTGGCTTGTAGCAGTTTCTTGGGTCTGCATTAGCACTCTTCCATAAGATTTTCAAATCTTTTCTTTATTTCTTTATTTATCCCATCTTTTTCCTGGGATGGGACTCAAGATAGCTTTAAAATGGGCCATGGTTTGCTGATGTGGTTCTATGGCCTTGGAGTCAAAAATCTTCTGTTTCAAATTTTTAATACTTTTTAAATATTCATATAGTTGTAGTGCAACAGTGCTGATGCAATGTAGTGCTAGAACACTAAAAAATAAAAAGAGGCTAAGAGAAGGGAAAATACTGTTCCAATATTGTGTCTCAGAATGGGGGAAAAGACAGAAATCCAAGTTTTGAGTTTTATCTGTTCTTCGGGAGTTATGGTGCTTTTCATGGGCTGGATTTTTTTCCCCTATTGTAGTTGCAGTCTGGCTATGGGTTGAGGAGTTTTCATCTGTTTAGGTGTCATAACCTGGCCACATGGTATTAATTTCTCGATGGCCAAATCGACCACATAATGGTCTCGGTAAAGAGTGCTTACCTTGGAGTGTCTTTATTTTAACATTCTGTTCCTTGCTCACAACTTCCCCTCAGATCAAGAATGGCATTGCCATTTGAGAACGACTCTATCTTGTAAATAGATAGAACACTCCAGGGCCCTTTTCGCATGCTTTTTTTTTTTTTTGAGCAAACGCCCATTGCGCATCGCGTGAGTGGGAGCATCGCTCAATATGACACACTCCCACTCACACAACGCTCATGAGGCTGAAGCGGGGCGAGTGCACATATTTTTATTTTCAGCTGTAAGCCGGAAATACTGCGTGCTCGCGCAATGCTCGCAGTGCCCTTGCGCATTTACCTGCATGCGGTGCTTCAGCGACCTGGGGCGGTTGCGCTTCCTTCCCCCAGCACAGCCTACAGCTCCCGGACTGTGCTGCAGAAGGAAAGGGCGGGGCGCGACTGCAACAGTCGCACTACAAGGAAGCTGATGTGGGAGGCAAGAAGGGCTGTCGTGAGCAGCTCGCGTGAGTGGCTGCTTGTGCGAGTGCCGCTCCCCACTGCCGCAATGAGGTAAGGTGCGAAAAGGGCCCAAGCAGTAGCAGAGACATGCTGGATAGTTGGAGAGGTGAAATTTTGAGGACAATAACAAAAGAAAACTGTGCTACCTATTACAGAGACTAAATAAGCAGGGGAGCTATTGAGTTCAAAGTATTCTGACAACAGGTATACCTAGGGGGAGTCTTGGTAGACCTCATCATGGAATTTTTTTATTACCTTGAAGCATCTGTTAGATGTATTAGATCTAAGCTGTTGGCTTTGGCCTTCTGATGTCATGAGCCAGGCAGAGCAGGAGGCTGAGCAGGCTGCCGATTCAGACGGGGACTCTGAGTTGGGCTTGAACTCCCAGCTGGGGGAGGATCCCTTGGAGGATTCCTTGGAGGGAGAGGGGGCTCCTGCAGAGACAAGGGAGGGGCCTGCCAGCAACTCCCCAGCTGACCCAGGGCCGATACTTACAGCAGAGGAGTCCAATGCTTCTGGCTCGACAGAAGCTGCTGCTTCTGACTCCAGCCTGGAGCTTGCAGCAGACTTTCCCCCCACATTCCTCCAGAGGCAGCTGGAGAAGGTGGCGGTTCATAAATCAAAACGCCTGCTAGAGAAGCGACTGAGATCAGAGGGCCTTCAGCTGCGGGCCAGGTTAACAGACACTTGATCAGCCCCAGCTGGGCTAAAGACTATTTAAGGCAGACGCTGGGGAGTGGGGGTTACGGGGCAACAACCGTCATTCATCCGTGACTCTGATACCTGTTCCATGGGCTTGCCATTCCTGAGTTCCACTGTCTTCGTTCGTTTTGGGTGACGTAACCCCTTAATTACTTTACGGCTTTATTTATTGCCTCTGTTTGTTTTGGGTGCTGTAAACCCTTGATTATTTTACGGACTACTTATTAAAAGTCATAAAACTCCTGTTGCCTCTGTGGTTGCTTAGCCTTCACCTGACATTGACATCTGGGAACAATCAAGGGGCAGATTGGACCCAAATGATGATTTTTTTTTCAAGTGAAGAAAATGCTGGGAGGCTGGTCCAAGCAGGATGGCATCAAGAAGGCTTCCAGTCTTCCATTTTCCCCAGAGATTCTCAGGGGGTTGTGTAGCAGATAGGAGTCCATTTGTAGGTCTGGTTTTGAAACTTCCTTGTTCCATGCAACTCATTATTGGCTTTCTTGGACAACTCCAGGTTAGTGAACTGATAGTGTTATCCAAAAGCAATTGCTCTGGGCATGCCCACCAAGACCAGGTGAGAAGTATGCTACAGGGGCTGCAAAAAAGACATAAAGAACAGATCATTACATTGGACAGTTGTGGGCAGGTATGGGTGTGCCCAGTTTGGATATTATAGCACTTCATGACCCATTGGGATTCATGGGTCGAAGTATTACTTCAACATGAGGACCCCAACCCCACCATATGGTACCAATTGAAGACACTCTTTATTCTTTAGGCCCGGGTGACCACTGCTTTTGCACTTATTTGTATAGGATAGGTTCAGCTTCCACAGCAGCAGCAACAGTGCTATCAGAAGCTGCAATATAAAAGATCAGACTTTGGGGTCAACATCACAGAAACATTACGTCTGCCCTTTGCCTGGGGTTGAAAAATATTGAGCTGTGCAGTTCTGCCAACTGTTGTGGCTTTTAAAGAATTTATGATGGGCCACCTCAGTTACATATTTTGAGCTGCCTGCCAGATGATGTGACCAGTGATCAGTAGCTAATTGTGCCTAGGAGTGAAGCCATGGTCTACTGGCTGGGGAAGAGGGTCATTGGGTTTTGGGGATCAATGTATGCAGTGGAGCCTCCCATTGGAATAGGCAACCGCTAGGCTACTTTGAAGCACAGCAGCAAGGCCTAGGTGGCTCATCCTTTATGGTGAGAGGGAAGCTGGGCAAACCTTTAGCCTCTGTCATTTTCTGCACTAGGAAGACCACTCTGCAGGTTAGAGGTTTTGTGAACAGTTTAATAAAGTGTATCCCTAGTTTTACCCTGTCACTCACATCTCTCTTTTTATTTCAGAGTGGATGCATTGTTTTAATTGATTTTAATAATTTGTAAGCCAGTATTGGGGGGGGGAAGTGGGAAATAAATAACTTTTTTAAAAAGATATTAAATCATAATGAATATCATGCTAGCTCAGATAACCCCAAAATTTGCAGTCTAAAACTAGTCAGTGTGACAAGGAAGAAAGCGCCAATACAAAAAAATCCCAGAGGTTTTTTTTTTTTTTTGTCTAATATCGTAATTTTATTCTCAATACTCAACAGTATAATTTTTTTTTTTTTAAAGAGAGGTGAGATTTGAAGCTGGATGTACATTGAAGGGATTTAATATTTTGTTATTTGGCCATAGTTATTATGTTGTGGCGAGGAAAAGATGAAGACCTTCAGGTGGTTCAAAACAGAAAGCTTTATTTTCCAAACCATTTATTCACTGCACAGGGCCAAAGCTGCCGGCCCCAATTGATTAAAACACTTAGTTCTTATACCTTTGGTCAACAACGTTAGCAATCAATCACATTTCTAGTCTACGTCAGCCATTACATCTGGAGCTTAATACCACCCCAAAAACAAGGGAACAAAGGCCTCAGTCACCAAATAACACGAAGATGAGGGAAAAGAGTATGCTTGACTCCCTTTTACTTCTCAGGCACCTAAGCATAGAGTTACAAGGCCAACATACTTTTAAACTGAGATAAGGCAGGGGCATCTGCTGTCCAATTCACTTATTTTTCTACTCATGCAGTACTTTTCTGAATTTAACTCTTTCAATTATACAGGTTATACAAATCTCATGTCTGAGCTATGTAATTAATTCATGAGGGCAAGCCGCCAGGTTAGATATAGGAATTGTTAACACCCATTTTTATCATCATCAACAACAAAGGATCTGAAAGCCAGTCAACCAGTTTGTTTGCCTGCCTGCCTGCCTGCCTTCCTTCCTTCCTTCCTTCCTTCCTTCCTTCCTTCCTTCCTTCCTTCCTTCCTTCCTTCTAGGGGAGACAGCCATATGACAAACCATCTCTCATCTGTCCACCCCCTAGTTTCTCAGTGTTGCTGGAAAAATCAGTGAATCCAGGTCGTAGCCTTGGCTTTTGGAAGGATGGAAGGGCCCACAAGTACAGACATGAAACTGACTCTGTAGGCCCTTCCAAGCTCTAGGGCCTATGTCATGCACCCCCTTTCTGGACACTCCTGCTTCCAGGTCCTATTCTCTACACTTTATTCAGGACAGACCTTCCTAATATAAGAAGTAATTATTATTTCTCATAACAGCAAAGTAGTCTGATACGGCTATTCTCATTTTCCCGTTTTCCCCACACAGACCTGAATCCTATTAGTTAGCCCCAGTTAGAGTAGACTCATTCAAGAGTTGACTCTTCTCATTCTATACATTGATGAATGGTGAATAGGTACATCTCATTAATTCAATGGGGCTATCAACAGATCATACTGATATGATTAGAAGATCAGGATAATCTACAAGAAAAAAAAGAAAAAAAGAAAGACAAGTGGGACTTAGCTGGTACATCTGCTTTTGATTCTCAGTGCTGCCAACCTCAGTATTTTCTCATGTGTTGCATCAGGCCAAGTGGAACAATTCCTCAAAAGATTCATCCTGTGAAAACCTATCAGCATTACTGGTTATGGATTACATAATAATAGATGTCTTCCTTCATTACCATAAATGATCAGCAACTGTTAAATATTATAAATATATTTTAAATCTTTGCACAATTACTAATTTGTCAATGCCCAGTTTTGCCAGAATCATAATTTAGAAAGAACAGTGTAATTCAAATTTTAATGTTATTCACTCATTCTGTCAGCTCATTCTCTATAAACATCATGTGAAAAGGACAGAACGATGGCTTCCCTAAATACATATCCAGAATAAAATTCAGTGCATAATTTGGACTGGTTTCTTTCATCAGTTATACTAATACATATTATGCCAGCATGTTACATGAAACTTAGGATGTTCTTGAAAGTATGTAATGCTAGATAAATTCCTTACTTTAGCAAATGTTTGTTGGTATGGAGCTGCAATGTGTATATCTGTTCCTCTGTTTGCAAAATTCTTCCCCATTCATCTTAATGGACGGACCCAATTTTAATATGGATTAACTTTAATAGCATCTATTATTCATTGAATTAAATGAGGAATCCCATATATACAGGGTAAAATGTCAGATTGCACCTAAATCATGGTGAGACTTATAATAATTAAAACAATAAGATAACCATTTAAAATACTTAAGAAGAATATAGAAACTAAAACAACAGAGGGAAAAAGATAACACATATAGTATATAGACTGTATATAGACTGCCATAAAAATAATTTAATCTGACAGCTTCTTCTGTTAACCTCTTTAGTAAATGCAGCTTTACTGAAAATGAAAATTTTAAATATCCTACAAAGAACTGCTGTGTGTGCACGTGTGTGCACGCGCACATGGAATGTGATGAGCTTTCCTCAAGAAACAGAATTCCAGAACCTGTGCACAGCCAAGGAGAAGGTGTTCTCTTTGATTGCAATTTAAACATGTTTCCGAAAATGTTGGAGCATACAGGAATGTCCCCTCCTATCCCTGCCATGAGTCTAAGGCCCTTTTCACACCTTACCTTTTCCCGGTGGTAGAGTGGGAGGCTCACACACAAAGACTTTGGAGGAACGCTCCCATGTCCCTCCTGCTTGGGCTCTGTAGCAGCTTCCTTGTTGCACGAGCGCCCCGCCTCTTCCGCTCGCAGTGCAGCCTGGGACCTCCCAAGCTGCACTGAGGAGAGGATGCATGACCGGTCCAGCTCCCAAGGCTCCACACACCAGATACGTGCGCGTGGGGCCCCAGAGTGACGCACGACCGCACAGCATTTTCGGCTTTGAGCCGAAAATTAAAAAAAATGTGTGCACGGTCCGCATCAGGCCCTTGAGCATCATGCAAATGTGAGTGCATCATATGGACCACTCCTCACATTTACGCAATGCTCAAGGAGCCCTTTCGCTTCAGAAATTCCATGCGAAAAGGGCCTATATCCCATGAGGTAGTGATCTGTCCATGACTATATGGCTGTGAGAGATCATCCAAAGGCAGAGGCTGGGGTGCTATCAGTACACTAATAACACCCAAAGGTATTTCTCCATGCTTTCAAAGGCAGCCTCACCTAAGGCTAGTGTTGCCTCCTCTGAAAAAACACCTGGAGGGGGTAATGGGTTGGATTTTTATTTATTTTTTTATTTGTATCCCGCCTCTCCATATGGATCGAGGTGGCGAACAACTTACAAATAGAATGTATTTTGAAACATTTCTATACATGCCCCCAACAAGCTGAGTACTCATTTTACCAACCTGCAAAAGGATGGAAGGCTGAGTCAACCTTGGAGCCCAGCAGGATCGAACTCACAACCTTGTGGCTTGCAGTACTGGCATTTAACCACTGCGCCACCAGGGCTCATGGATGACGGGGGAAAACATCTGAAGCAGAATCTAGACACAATGAAATTGTTTACTCTCAAGGGTCTTAACATGGGTTTGGAGGTGTTTCAACCGGTCCTAGATGGAGTTACACTTCTGCTGAAGAATTGTGTTTGCAGCTTTGGGGTGTTCTTAGATCCATCACTCCCAATGACAGCTCAGATAGATGTGATGACCAGGAGTGCCTATTATCAGCTGCTGCACCGCTTCCTAGAGCTGGAAGATCCAAAGATGTTAGTGTACACACTGGTAACCTCAAGGCTTGATTTCTGAAATGTGCTGTACATTGGGCAACCTCTGTATCAACTTTGGAAACTTCAGTTAGTTCAAAACATGGCAGCCAGATTGGTTATTGGTACATCTGGGAGTGATCATCTTACACCAATATTAAAAGCACTCCACTGGCTGCCAATTAGTTTCCAGGCCTGGTGCAAAGTGTGGTTGTTACCTTTAAAACTTTACATGATCTGGGTTCAGGTTAGCTATATGATCCCCTCTTCCTGTATAATCTGTACACTCACATCCTCTGGGGAACATTTCTTACATTCAGCCAGGATTAGGTTGGCAACTGTTACCCAGAAGACTTTTTCTTCAGCCACACTTAGACTGTGAAATAACCTGCCAGAAGAGATTCAACAGCTGAGTTCACTATCTAAATTTAAAACAGCAGTAAAGACCAAACTCTTCTCACAGGTCTATCCAGATGATTTTTAAATTATGATTTTAATGTGTGAACTGTTTTAAAATGTACTGGTCTGATATGATCTTTTAAAAAAAAATTTAGTTGGTTTATGAGTTTTTAAGTGATGTTATGTATTTTAATCTGCTGTTGTTCCTTACCTTGATCCATGGGGAAAGGAAAGGAAGAAATAATAACTGTTGTTGTTGTTGTTGTTGTTGTTGTATTTCAGTACAAGGAACTCCTTCATATCAAGACTAACATCATTCCACCCCAGCACACAAAATCAGGTCTACCGGTCTTGCAACATGAATGCTTCCAAACTTCACTTGGAATAGACCCTTGGTTGTCATGGAGGTTATGAAGTCCTGAGTAACAACAAATTGAGGAGATTCCCATATCAGTTTGAAAACCAGTTCAGGTAGCTCAGAAAGGGGAACTGTTGAGCAGCTAAGGGGTGGAGGGTACATCAAAAGTATCCATATTTTACCCAGGTACCCACTTTTAGATGCACTCACTCAAACCCTGTAAACTGTGGAATTAGAAGGATTCAATGTACATTTCGGATGGCATGGATACCTATGTTATAATAAGGCAGAGATAGATAGAGAATTCAGAGACCATTACATCAGAAGAGCCTTGATGAGAACGTGGCAGATGATCAACAAGAAATTTTACAGTAAATTGCCTATGTTGACATCACCCCAAGAAACCTTTAGAATAACAGGACCAAAACAAGGAGGAATACTAAGATATACAGACTTAATAAGATGGGAAGGAAGAATACCGGTGATAAAGACTAGAGTTGAATTAAAAGAACAGAACATGGAAATGGATTGGTTTCCTTATCAACAAATAAAAGAAAGGTATAAAATGGATTTAAAAACTACAGGATGGGAACAGGAAATGAACAAATTAGATGAAATCTTAATGAAAAACGAGAAAAAAAAAACAATTTCTAAAATCTACAAAATTTTGTTGGAAACAGAATTGGATCAGGAACGGATTAAGGATTACATGATAAAATGGGCGCAGAATGTTGGCCACAGTATAGAGTTGGAAAAATGGGGAAAATATGGAAGGAAGATATAAAATTTACTCAAAGTTTGACATTAAGAGAAAACCTTTATAAATCAATGCATCGTTGGTATATGACTCCCCAGAAATTAATGAAAATAACAAGAAAAGGTAATGGGCAATGCTGGAAATGTGGAAAAACAATGGGAACGTATTTTCATATATGGTGGCTATGCCCTATAGCTAAAAAATATTGGAAAAAGATTCATGACAGTATAACCAAACTGCTGAAGGTGAAATTCGAAATGACTCCAGAGATATATTTATTAAATATGATTGAAGAGAATAGACAAATGAAGAGTAAAAGGGAAATACTGTTAAATCTAATCACAGCTGCAAGGTTGAATTACGCAAAATATTGGAAAGAAGAAAAAGAACCCCCTCAAGAAGAATGGAAACTAAAAGTAATGGACATTATTGAAGTGGAAAAACTATCCAACAACTTGAAAGGTAACTCAACTCAACAATTCGAAAAGCAGTGGGAAGAAATAATTAGATGGGTGAAGATGAGAGGAAGAGGTAAAGAATAGAAGAAAGAAATGCTAAGGGTAACATTTATAGTAAGGAGGGAAGATAGTGGGAAGAAGGAGAAAAATGATGACAACAACAACAACAACAACAACAACAACAATGGCTAATCATGGTAGATTACAACAACAAAAAGAGACTTCGCATGTAGGAGGTTTAGTAAAAGAAAAAGAAATAAAGAGTTTGGAGTGGAGAAAGCGCGGAATAAGCATAGGAAGTAGGAGGGAGGGAGTGAAGGGGAAAGATTGGGAGGGAGAGGGATGGTTATATAAATGGAAGGGGAGGGGGAGGGAAGGGGAGGGGAGGGGAGTTAGGGAGGGAGAGAAAAAGAGGGATTGAATATATGAAATAATAAGAAATGTCTGATAACAATGTATGGAAAGAACAAATAGAGGACTTGATGTATAAATGATGTACAACATGAAATAAGTTAATATTATAGTATTGTGTATAATTCCTTTGTTTTTAATAAAAATTAAATTAAAAAAAAACTGCGGGGCAGCATCTGGCATGAGCAATGGAAATCCTGAGAGATCATTGCAACACCATCTCTCCACCTTCTTAGGTCCCACGTGCTGCGGCACAGAGAACTCCAGTGGTCAAAGTTGAGAGAAGTTAACTTCCTTTCCCTCAGCTTTATCCAACTAAGGTCCTTTTTGCATGGTGTTTGCCATGCAAAAGGGCCCCTCAAGTGTCGCTAGATTGTGAGGAGCTATCTGCATGATGCACTCACAATCGGGCAATGCTCCAGGGTAGGGCAGGCGGCGCTCACACACTTTTTCATTTTTGTCTTTCAGCTGAAAATGATGCGCAATTACACATTGCTCCCGGGCCCTGCATGCACTTGCCGTGTGTGTGGAGCCCCCGGAGCTGCAGCGGTCACGCTTCCTGCCCCAACACAGCCTCGGAAACTCCCAGGCTGCACTGCAGAAGGAAGAGGCTGGGGTCTCACACTGCCTGCTCAGGAGCAGGCAGCTTGTGCAGAGCTGAAGCAGCGGGGATGAGAGAGCTTCTTGCTGGAGGCTGCTTGCGTGATTCCTACACCTCGGCACCGAGAAAAGGTAAGGTGCGGAAAGGGTCTTCGTTTCTGTAACAGGCCAGACCAACATGCTTATCCTGGGCCCTTTCCACACCTCACCTTCTTCCGGCCCTGGCGTGCAGGGATCGCACGAGCAACCTCTGGTGAGAGGGTCTCGCTTCCAGGGTCCTTCGGCTCTGCACGAGCTGCCTGCTCGCACAAGAGCCCCACCTCTTCCTTCTGCAGTGCAGCCTGGGAGTTTCGCAGGCTGCGCTGGGGCAGGAAGTGCAACCGGCATGGCTTCGGAGGCTCCATGTGCCAGGTAAGTGTGCATGGAGCCTGGGAGCAATGCGCGATAGCGCACTGTTTTCAGCTTCTAGCAGAAAATGAAAAGGTGTACGATTGACTCCTGCCGGCCCCTGAAGCATCGCACGATTGTGAGTGCGTTGTGCAGATCGCTCCTCACAATCACGCAACACTCCAGGTGCCCTTTCTCATGGAAAATGCCATGCAAAAAAGGGTCCAGGACCAAGCCCGGTTGTTATCACTTTGAGTAGTTTGGCATTTGCAACCCAGCAAGCCTATTGCCAAGATTATCCAAACTATTTGAGCTGAGGGACAGTTTGGGAACTTCCCTCTTTCTCATAGCATCATGAGTACCATGCCACTCTACTTACCCTTTAGAGTTCTAATGGCCACTCACTATTTCCTTTCACTATATTCACTCTTTGGAAAACACATCCCTCAACCACAGCAGTTCTCACACGTACAAATTTATAATTTTCAAACATTTTTGACTATCTGTGCTGAAGGGTCCCAAAGCAAACCCCAAAACTGCTCCCAGCGTTGCTTAACCCTGAAACAATGGAAACAAAAGATCAACATTGATACTTAGAAGTTTCAGTAATGTTTACTGCCTTGTGCTTTTATACTTTGAATGCATATTTCTTTCCTGTTTTCTCTGCCTAAACCTGTGATAGTTGAAAGATGCCATTGAAATTTTGTACATATGAAATCAAAGTCAACCATTAGGTGTTTAAAGTCATACTGTTTGCAGTGTGATCTAAGTATACCTAAATTTTTCCAGATTTTGACTTGGGTCAGAAATGCCCCACTGTCTGCTTCTTTATATGTCAGCTGTGAAAACAAAGGTCATTCCTACACCTTACCTGATCCCGTTGTCCTCTGGTTGTGATCTTGGCAGTGCCTTTGCTGGGAAGGGAGCGCAATGGGAACTCTCCCCTCCACACCTGACTGTCTCCCTGTGGAAGGGACCATGAGGGACATGCCTCTTCCTTTTGCAGTGCAGCCGGGCTCTTTCCCATGCTGTGTTGGGGAAGGAAGCATCTCTGTCACTCTTCTGGGCCTCCTGCATGGCCAGGAAGGATGGAAGCATTGCAGGATCAGGGGTTATTGATGGAGAATCTCCGTCAATAATATACCCTGCAAATGTGCTAGCTGGCAATGTGAGAAGGATGGAACCATGACATCATGTGGAAGCCTCTTAGCAATCTGCCTCCTCTCGCATCCCCATGCCAGGGTGCCATTATTATATGGAAAGGGCCAAAGAGAGGGAGAGAAAGAGAAGTTACGACCAGGGCAACTAAAGCTGTATGACTCACAACAGAGAACCAGTTGTGCAGCTTATTAATTTTAATGGTCATATAAGGTGAGATGGGAGCTTAAACAGACATATACATTACCTCAGTTGTTTACTTGGCCATTTGTGTATTCCTTTTTCTCATCATTTCATATTTTACAAATTTTTCTATATTACTGATACATCACAGCAAACCCAACAATGTCCCATCCTGATTTTTTTTAAAGAAAATACTCTGAGCATATCCACATGTACATTTTAAGCTTTCTTAAAGCAGAAGGAAAACAGATTTTGTTTGATTACTTGCCCTGATGTTAAACATATTCATTTGGAGATAAGCACCTCTTTGTTGCAGAAATGAATATTTTTTTGAATAATAAAAAATAATAATAAAATGAGGAGTCAGGCTAAATTCATGCCTACCAGGCTGCTCTATGATTTTAAGAATGAAATAGGTAATAAGAAAGCGTTCTGCATGAAGCACGGCCAGATGTAGTAGACCCCAAACCACCCAAGTTAACCCAGGTTCTGATGCCAGGTGTATTTGCCCAGGTCTGCATCACCTGTCATACTCTGGGGAGTGAAGGAGAATTCCTTTCCCCATCAATTCTAGGAAAAATTAGGAGGTCATCCTAGTGAATCAAGGATCCACCTTTGTTGAAAAACATGAAGTTCTGTCTCACACTCTGGCAGACCTGAATCTGTACAGAATGGGAAGTCCTAAGTTCAGTACCCATACAGTCTAATATAGAAGGTGCTAGGTTACCTCACATTGTGCATGTGCCATAGCAACTTTCCATTCAACTAACATTCTTGACAAAATACTTACATTATTTTTGCAAGCTAGGCAAAACAATTGATCTTCCCTGGATCTCTTCCAGACTCCTTGCTATCAGGAAGCCTTTAACTCTTACACACCATGAAGGAAGAGATATGCTGGATATAACTCTAACCATGTCAGCTTATTTTTATGGAGGAAAGACTTCTGAAACCAAGGCATACAATTCTAAAGAAATACATGGACTTTTTTTTAAGGTACCAGAAACAAAGTCATCTTAATGTCTCCTTCTCCATCAGAGGTCTGTTGGAAGCCTCCTAGGCAGTAGTAGCATAACTACATTACTCTAAAGAGATCCATGCACCAACATCTTTCTGAAAGCATACTGTTTTATTGTTTCTTAGACTGAACACATTCTGTAATTTTCTACTTTGAAAATTTGTCCTTAATGGTTGAATTCCAAGGACCTACAATAGGAAGATTTGGACAAAAACCCATTCTCCTGTTTTCTCATTCATTGCCTGATCTACTCATCAAAATAAATATAGAGGAAAATGGTGTTTGGCAAAATGTTTCAAGTATCTCATTGTTATTCATTCTTTCAGCATGGACTTAAATAAACTATTAATTCTAATTAATTTCTAGGGATCATAATGATAGTGTAAAATGCCCCCAAAGGATTTACACTGGAAAATAAAATGTAGCAAAGTAACAGTTAACAAAGGGTTGGGAATATATGTGTAGAGACTCATTAAAGCAGATCAAACCTATTTTGCATAGGCAAATACTAGTCCTGTACTTGGGAATGGAAGTAATTTAGCTGTATAATACCTCCTTTTGCAGTTCTATATACTCTGCATATCAGAAGCAACAGAAGGGGAGCTATGAAAAATTCAGCAGATCAGTATGTTTCAATATTTCTCTGATGTCTGATAGCTGAGGGTTTTCTTGTTAAAAAGCAGAGGTACCTTTCACCTTTATACTTAGGAATGTTTAATTAACACTGGTTCAGTTAAATGTGTAGTAAATACAGAGATAAAGTTCATTCTCATAGCTGAAAATTTGAGTAAAACTAACCCACTTTCAGAAGAGAAATCTCTCATCTGTGCCAGACCAGTAACTAACTCAGAAATAGAATAAGCAGCTTTCTCAGGAGGTAAATAAACACAGTTAGGGTAGCAATGGGACAAAATAGACCACCACAACTGTCTAGAAGAAGCAAAGCAAAGAGAAATACATAGGTATAACGTGGGCAGCCTCTTCTAGAGAATTGGGGAGGGGTGCTTCAAGCTCACAGCAGCTTATTTCTGTATTTACTCAGTTAATTCATTCTGCACACTGAGTGCTCACTTGCAGTGCACTGGTGTGACCTTGTCACACAGCTTCTGAATTACTGATGTAGTCAAGAATGTAAGAATGGTTGTGTGGGTATTAGGATGCTTCTACCCCATCCTCTCCAGCTTCCACAGCCAAGTGCTTGGGGAAAGAGTGCAACCAGGACCTGATAGCAACAGCCCTCTACTGTGGTTGTTCCCTAGGTAAGGAGACCCATGTGTATGCTGCCTTTGATCCCTGAGATATCATGCAGCCATCAAGACAAGTAATCATTGAGAACCCTACCCTCCATGAATATATCTAATGCTGATGTAAGACTATCCAGACGGATGGCCATCATTTCATGTTGTGATAGTAAATTCCACACTTTAGTAGTAGTAGTAGTAGTAATATATATATATATTTTAATTTGTTACCTGCCTTGCCTCTAAGCTCAAGGCGGGGTACAACCAATGTTAAAATATACAATACAGTTAAAATACAACTAAAACAAGCATATCAATTAGAACACATTATGATTAAAATACTTTAAAACATTAAACCATTCAAATATATCATAACTTTATCAATCACTTCTTGAAGAGGGATGGGTGGGAAAAAGGGGGAGTGAGAAAAGGAGAATTAAATAGAGATATTAAGAAGTATTAAGTTTGTTATATATATATTAAGAAATATTGAATTAAGATTAATTTATTAATTAATAATTTCAAGACAAATATTGTAACTCATTTAGAAAAATGTATATGGAAATGTTTAAAATTTGGTCAATTTTTGTATTTCTTTTGGAAAAAATAATGTAATGAGGATACCCCTGAGAGGGGAATGTTTTATATGTAAGTTCTTTCTCTTTTAACGATGTAATTAAAATAATCAATAAAAATTATAAAAATAATAATATCATAACTAAAATCATAATTAGAATGCATCATAATTAAAAATAGACTGGCTAGGCCTGCTGGAAAAGATAAGTTTTCAGCAGTTTTTTAAACTCTCTTACAGCAGGTCATTCCACAATCTGTTCATAACTATATAGTTCATAACCATTTAGTTATGAACTATTTGAAGAAATACTTTCTCAGTCCTGAATTTCCCACCCTTCTGCTTTACTGGACAACCTGGGTTCTATGTTCTCCACACTCATGTATAGATTTACGCACCTCAACTGTGCCATCATTACTTGCCTTTTTTTCTAAAATAAAAGAATATACCCAAATGTTGTATCCTTTCTTCATCTGGGAATTCTTTCAATCCCTGAACATTTTGGTGTCCCTTTTTGACACTTTTCCAGTTCCACAATACATGGAAAACAAAACTATTCCAAATATGTTTGTTCTGGTACTCACCAGAAGGAACTTTACCCTTTTTTGATTAAGGCAAGAACTCCTGTTGGAGGCAAAACTATTGAGATATGAAATTACAGGTGCCACCAAATTTCATCTAAAATAGCATTTCAAGTTAAAATTACTTGGCCTCCACCCCAGGAAAAACATCCAAGGAGTTTCAAAAGAATAATCATAGAGTTGAAAGAGGCCATCAGGGCAATCCAAGCCAACTCCCTGCCATTCAGGAATACATAATCAAAGCACTCCCAACAGATGTCCATCCAGCTTCTGTTTAAAAAGCTCCAAAGAAAGATAATCCACCACACCCCAAGGCAGCATACTGTTTAGCAGCTCTAACCATCAGGCAGATCTCCTTGATGTTTAGGTAGAATCTGTACCCTGCATTTTGAAGCCATCAGTCTGTGTCCTAGGCCCTTTTCGCACGCCATTTCACATGCAAAAGGGCCTCTGGAGCATCACGCAACTGCAAGGACTATTTAACATGACGTCCTCACAATCATGCGACGCTGCTGGGGCCAGTAGGCAGTGATCACAGAATATATCATTTTCAGCTTCTTGCCGAAAATGATGTGCAATCGTGTGTAGCTCCCAGGTCCCACACACACTTACCTTGAGTGTGGAGCCTCTGGAGACGTGACCCGTATGCTTCCTCCCCCAGTGCAGCCTGGGAAAGCACCCTGCTGTGCTGTGGAAGGAAGAGGCAGAGCCCTCACGCTTCCTTCTGGCCAGCAGGGGGCTGCTGTGGAGAAGAAGCAGAGGAGATACAAGTGCCTCCTGGATGAGGCTTCTCTCGTTATCACTGTGCACCCACACCAGAATCAGATTAGGTGCGAAAAGGGCCCTAGTCTCTGGAGCAGCAGGAGACAGGCATGCCCCAACTTCCATATGACATCCTTTCAAATATTTAAACATGGGTATCATGTCACATCTCAGCCTTCTCTTCTCCATGCTAATCATATGCAGCTCCAGTCCTCACAGGGCATGGATTCCAGACTTTTTACCATTTTGGTCACTGTCCTCT